>VDFB02353493.1:120449431-120670105 GCA_007258455.2 Sequoia sempervirens
CAAACCAATTACAATTTAGACATAGGCAGACCATATAATGTGTAACTTTTTTTGTATATATCAAAATTCTTTTTTTTTGTTGGATCAAGGACTTAAATATCTGGTGCACTCATATTTTTCAATATTTTTTGATAATTTGCTATTTTTCCATATGTGCAGAACAAAGAGCTTGATTTTTGGTGAAAAACCTATGTTTAATAAAACTAAAAAAACAAATACATAATAAAACCAAAACATATTAAAATTATAGTCATTCAATAGCTTGTTCCAAGGACTACTTGATTCCAATTGGGTTTGTGAAGTATCCTCCATTTTCATCCTCAACTCACTTCGAAGGGCATAAATTCTGACTTTTTTGTGCTAGAGAGCAGGAAGGTGGGAATAGGGGGTTTGCTCGAATTAGGGGGGATTTGAGTGAACCCCCTTTCAAAAGGGGTTTTCCTTGTCTTTTTTGGCAAGAATGGTGGGGCACTTCATTAAATGGGTTTTCTTGAACATAGGTTCTAGTGAACCCTCTTTTGGTTTGTTCGAACCAAATAGTTCGCTCAAACCCCAAAAATGAAATTTTTTGCCATGGGGTCAATTTTTTCAACTTTTCCTTCCTCACTCAAATTATAAACCACTTTTGTGGGTTTACCCACTATGCATTATCTCTATAAGGCCTCCAAAAAAAATCCATCAATGTGTCAATCTGATGATCCCAGAATCTTGTGTCCCCAACTCTTGTCTATTGTAGTGTGCCCGCATATAAATATACACAAGGCATCCCCTCAGCAAGTTGTCTCTAAACTGGTGGACGAAAGATGGGAATATGTTCCTAGGCCCAAATCATCAACAATGTCATGCCGCAACTAATACTGTGTTTATCTTTGTACACCACCTCATGTAATTGATGATATAACATCCCAAGTAAGCATGGTCCACAAGAAAAAATAGCCTTGTCTCACCTCATGCGAATGAGCACATCTCCCCATCTAATGGAAAACCTGTCTCTATGGCGATCTAGAATGAGTACACCGATAATCAAAGTGCATAGCACAGTGTCCCATCGAGGATAGTGCTTAGCCATAAACTCCCATCGAATCTCATATGGTCCATTGATGCCCAACCCCATTCCATCATCAACCTCGTAAAACTATATGATAGCCTAAAGTCCCCATGTGGATCATAAACCACTCACTCCCCTCTGATTAGAATGCGCAAAATCTTGTACACATCGTTGAGAGTGACAATCACCTCTCCTTTCAACAAGTGAAATGAATAGGTCTTTGAATACCACCTCTTTGCCAACGCTATCAATAGACCCCTATTTTCTCAGACAATGGGCATATAGGTCAGATAGAATAAACCTAGCTGCATCAGTCACCTCTGCTCCCGATCTTTCAATTGATCTCTAAATGCATATGTGGATGGCCTAAAATGGCATGTATAAATGGGTGGTAATAATTTCTACACATGCAGAAATGGGAGTTAGCACATCATTGAACATCATTATGATCATCTATCTAATCAAAAGTACATAGAAACTGAGCCTAAACTAAAGTCAACCCTGGTCAAAGTCAATTGTGTCGCACTAACTTAAATGCATCATTCCTTTCAAAATTTGTGTCACAATCCATCACTTGCATCATTTGACCTAACATATGTGTCACGCTAGAGCATTTACGTAATTTACCCAAACAGTTGTGTCATTGTAAATCAATTATGTCGCACGGCCCCACAGTTGCGCCTAAATTTGACGATTGTGTCACTAGACCCAACATTTACATTGTGAAATGATGATTGCATCTCACTGGCTCACAAATCTGTCATTTTAGACCCAAAACTAGTGGACCACATTGCATTTGCATTGTGACACATCATATGCATGTGACGATGACATGATTGCAACTTACACGAACACAAATGTGTCGTGATGCATTTGTTGACCTAACTTTAAACCCTAAAAAAGTATGCAAAAGGAGAAAATTACAAAGTGGGTACGAGGTACTTACCAGTGGCTCTACACCCTCTGGCCGTTGGAAGGTCCGCACGATGTAGCCACAATGCTCAGTCACTGGAATCACCATCGTCGCAAAGTATCCTCTCTCTCAGAGCTCTCAAATTTCAAAAGGTAAAAGTGAAAATGAATTAACTTTTCACCCAATTTGAACCTATTTATAGGGTAAAGGAGGGATTTTCTTGAAAACTTTATTATTGGAGGCTCTTTTGACCAACTTTGACCCACCTTTTGGCTACCTTAAACACCTCAAATTGCAAACCTATTGCACCACTAATTTTTTGATCATCAAATTGACTTATCAGGACACTTTCCAAATTTTTTCGGCACTTAGCCAAAATTTGAAAATTTTCCTGAGGGGGCATAGATACTTTGTACCTTCATTGGGGCATATGTCTGACTGAATTTTCTTTGTCACAATGCACCATGATACATTATGACAAAGAGGGGCAAAATGTAGACACATAAAATTGACCTAGGCCTGCAAGTTTTATTTTTCTCCATATTTCTTCCTAGCATAATTAAAATATTTAATTATGTCTTATAGTCCGATTTCAACTATTAATTAAATAATTCTTAGTTATTTAATCCATTCATGTCTTTTATTCATCCTGATTATTTAAATAAATAAATTTTATTTATTTATTTAAATCCGTTGCTAATGACCTATGTCTTTCCATAATTGAATAAATTCATAAATTCATTTAATTATTACTCGTCCACTATTTCTTCCTTATTATTTAAATAAATAAACTTTATTTATTTATTTAAATACGACATTAATTTCTAATTGTCTTCTTATAATTAAATAAATTTTTATAATTTATTTAATTATTGTCCACCTTGGCCTTTTCCTAATTTTAAATAATATCATTTATTTAAAATTGTCCCACTTTCTATTTTCTTTCCCCAAGTAAATAATTCAAATTAATTTACCGTCACATGGCCCCACTTTTGGATTAAATTTATTTTTTAATTCAAAATGTCAACTTTCCTCCATAAATCAAATGATTTCTAATATTATTTGATTTTCTAGCTTTTTCTTTTTCCGTGCCATTCTTATCTCCTTGTTACATGCATTCTTGACCTTTGATTTGATTTTCCCAAAATTAAATCTCAGCCCTCCATTTCAAATTTCACCCTAATGTTGCCCTAACCCTAATTATGGGTTGTCACATTCAATTTTAGCCATTGATCTTAGGGAATTTCTCATCCTTCAATCTTGGCCATTCATCCAAAATTGGCTTTTGTATAAAAAGGCAATTTTGGCCTCATTTGACACACTTCATACATCTACATCTCTCATGCTCTTGACTTCATGCTTTAGACATTTTCTTGCTTTAGGCTTGCTTCATAGTTGCATACTTGCAGTGTGTAGCTTTTAGAGTGTAGTTAGAATCCTTCAAAGTTTGCTTTGGACATTTTCATAGTCATAGGTTGCTCATCACAAATCTGAGGGCAATTATCTACTTGCAGCAAATAGAGAAGGTGCAATGAAGATGATTCATTGAGGTTGAAGACATTTGGTAATATTGTTATTTGTTAAATCATGTTTTCTTCCATTGTTCTTCATTGTTTGGCTTTGGGTTTATGTTGTTTATGCTTATAATGCTAACCTGGTAAATTTCCCTAAGTTACATGGAGATCTTGGGGAGGAGTTGTAGGTGGGGGATACAAACTAATCAAATTTACCCAAGGGGTGAATAACCAATTAGTTTGTTACTTGTGGAGGGTTTTACAATAGTACATGAGTTGTAGGTTTCATAACACATATAGTGTTTTCCAACCTGTAAATGTTCAAAGTAATAAGAATGTAATGGAAAACCATTTGTTATTTACATAATAGGAATTTGCAAATAAATTCACTTTCAAATTTCTAACAAATATTAGATGAAAATTTTTGTTTCAATTTCTTCATATGTTCAAAAAATAAATAACTTTTCATAAGGAAATATCTAACAGGAGACAATGTGTTTTCCAACGCTGCAAATACGTGAGCATTTTTTGTTTCAATCAAATGAAAAAAGTGAAATTCCATTTTTATTGTACCAAAGAGTTACATTCTAAAATTTTGAAGGTGGATTTCATTACATTCTTGGTGCGTATGAAACAAAAAAAAAATCATAAGGAAATAACTAACATGGGATAGTGTGTTTTCCAACACTGTAAATAATGTGAGCATTTTTTTGTTCTAATCATATGAAGAAAGTGAAATGCCATTTTTATTGTACCAAAGAGTTGTTCTAAAATTTGAAGGTAAATTTCATTACATTCTTGGTGCGTACAAAACAAAAAAAATCATAAGGAAATAATTGATAGGGGATAGTGTGTTTTCCAACACTATAAATAATGTGAGGATTTTTTTGTTCCAATCATATGAAGAAATTTAAATGCCATTTTTAATGTACCAAAGAGTTGTTCTAAAATTTGAAGGTGGACTTCATTACATTCTTGGTGCATATGAAACAAAAAAATTTCATAAGGAAATAACTTACAAGGGACAGTGTGTTTTCCAACATTGCAAATAATGTGAGCATTTTTTTGTTCAATCAAATGAAGTGAAATGTCATATTTACTGTATCAAATAGTTCTAAAATTTTAAGGTGGACTTCATTACATTGTTGGTGTGTACAAATCAAAAAAAATTCATAAGGAAATATCTAACAAGGGACAATGTGTTTTCCAACACTGCAATAATATGAGTATTTTTCATAAGGAAATAATTGATAGGGGTAAGTGTGTTTTCCAACACTAGAAATAATGTGAGCATTTTTCATAAAGAAATAATTGATAAGGGACAGTGTGTTTTCCAACACTACAAATAATGTGAACATTTTTTTGTTCCAATCAAATGAAGAAAGTGAATTGCCATTTTTACTATACCAAATAGTTCTAAAAATTTAAGGTGGACTTCATTACATTGTTGGTGTTTACGAATCAAAAAATTTCATAAGGAAATATTTGACAAGCGATGGTGTGATTTCCAACACTACAATAATGTGAGCATTTTTCATAAGGAAATAATTGGTAGGGGCAGTGTGTTTTCCAACAGTGGAAATAATGTGAGCATTTTTCATAAGGAAATAATTGACAAGTGACAGTGTGTTTTCTAACACTGCAAATAATGTGAGCATTTTTGTGTTCCAATCAAATGAAGAAAGTGAAATGCCATTTGTACTGTACCAAATAGTTCTAAAATTTTAAGGTGGACTTCATTACATTGTTGGTGTGTACGAATCAAAAACTTTTCATAAGGAAATATCTGACAAGGGACAACACTACATTGAAAAATTTTCATAAGGAAATATCTGACAAGGGATAATGTGATTTCCAACACTACAATAATGTGAGCATTTTTCATAAGGAAATAATTAGTAGGGGGCAGCACATGTTTTCCAACACTGGAAATAATGTGAGCATTTTTCATAAGGAAATAATTGACAAGGGACAGTGTGTTTTCCAACACTACAAATAATGTGAGCATTTTTGTGTTCCAATCAAATGAAGAAAGTGAAATGTCATTTTTACTATACCAAATAGTTGCTCCAAAATTTTAAGGTGGACTTCATTACATTTTTGGTGCGTACGAATCAAAAAAATTTCATAAAGAAATATCTGACAAGGGACAGTGTGTTTTCCAACACTACAATAATGTGAGCATTTTTCATAAGGAAATAATTGATAGGGGACAACGTGTTTTCCAATAATGAAAATAATGTGAGCATTTTTCATAAGGAAATAATTGACAAGGGACAGTGTGTTTTCCAATACTATAAATAATGTGAGCATTTTTTTGTTCCAATCAAATGAATAAAGTGAAATGTCATTTTTAATGTACGAAATAGTTGTTCTAAAATTTTAGGGTGTACTTCATTACATTGTTGGTTTGTACGAATAAAAAAAAATATAGGGAAATATCTGACAAGGGATAGTGTGTTTTCCAAAACTGTAATAATGTGAGCATTTTTCATAAGAAAATAATTGATAGAGAACAGTGTATTTTCCAACACTAGAAATAATGTGAGCATTTTTCATAAGGAAATAATTGACAAGGGATAGTGTGTTTTCTGAACACTACAAATAATGTGGGAATTTTTTTGTTCTAATCAAATGAAGAAAGTGAAATGCCATTTTTACTATACCAAATAGTTCTTCTAAAATTTTAAGGTGGACTTCATTACATTGTTGTTGTGTACGAATCAAAAACTTTTCATAAGGAAATATCTAACAAGGGACAATGTGTTTTCCAACACTGCAATAATGTGATCATTTTTCATAAAGAAATAATTGATAGGGACAATGTGTTTTCCAACACTGGAAATAATGTGAGCATTTTTCATAAGGAAATAATTGACAAGGGATAGTGTGTTCTCCAACAATGCAAATAATGTGAGCATTTTTTTGTTCCAATCAAATGAAGAAAGTTAAATGCCATTTTTACTGTATCAAATAGTTGTTCTAAAATTTTAAGGTGGACTTCATAACATTGTTGGTGTGTACAAATCAAAAAAAATTCATAATGAAATATTTGACAAGGGACAGTGTGTTTTCAACACTGCAATAATGTGAGCATCTTTTTGCTCCTATCAGATGAAGTGAAATAATGTAATCATTTTTTTGTTCCAATCAGATGAAGAAGTGAAATTTCATTTTTACCGTACCAAAGAATTGTTATAAAATTTGAAGGTGGGCTTCATTGCATTCTTGGTGTGTATGCAACAAAACAACTTTTCATAAGGATATAATTGAAAGGGGATAGTGTGCTTTCCAGCACTACAAATAATATGAGAATTTTTTTGTTCCAATCAAATGAAGAAAGTGAAATGCCATTTTTACTATACCAAAGAGTTGTTGTAAAATTTGAGGGTGGACTTCATTACATTCTTCTTACGTATGAAACAAAAAACTTTTAATAAGGAAATAATTGACAAGGGATGGTGTTTTTTCAAACACTGCAAATAATGTGAGCATTTTTTTGTTCCAATCAAATGAAGAACAAGATATGTACAATACTTCCTCATGATATGTACCAATCTTAAATTTTAACAAAAAATGCCCACTTACTAGTACCTTATGTTCTTTCTATAATTGTGAAATTTTATATGGATTTGGGTATTTTAACCTTTTCAATTTTAACTTATCAACCATCTCTTTTGGCACTAAAATATCTTTACTATCATTATTTATGCTGAATATATAGAACTTATATTTAGTCTTGTATATATTTCTAAAGATACTTCTCCTTTCTAAGGAGGGAGTGGGTGATAAATGGATGGGTAGGTGGAAAGAGAGAGATGGGAAAGAAAGAAAAATAGAGGGAGAGGAAGGTTAGGAGGGATGGTGAGATTCTGGTATTTGTTGCTCTAGTTATGTATTGGGCCACTACTGAATTTGACTCCATTTTCTGACAAACGTTTGTTAGTCTTGCGACAAACATTTGTTGAACAATCGATGAACTAATGAAATAATTTTCATCACCAATTTTTTTATCAAAAATCAGACAAAGAATTAAACATCGAAATAACGGCCCAGATTCATCAGTTGTTGGCATCATAAAATGGCTCTATTGTTCATCAAAATATTGACAAAAAATTTGTGTATCCACCAATGAATTATAACCAAAATTCCATTGCAATGCCTCTTCCAAACCGTCAAAACAACACTAGAATTTCATCGCCATTTTGATGAAATGGGCAAGTAGTTATATGATGAAGCTTTTGTCATAGCTATAGAAACTTCGTCGGACCTTTCTGGTGATTCGTTAGTTTCCTTCATTGAAATTGTGACAAAACAATACAATTTTTTAAAAATATTCATTGAAATGTACCATCGCAGAGACTCTTGGCGATGACCACTGAAGCCAACACATTAGTGAGAGATCAATAATTAGCACATGATAGAAAACTCACTCTGATAGTCCATGTCTTTCTGATGACTTTTGTTAATAAGACAAATCCAATGTCACACTGATCTAACCTCTTTAGGAGTTTTAAATAGATATACACCATGTCATCGTGAAGAATCTTGGCAATGACCACCGAAGCCAAACCATCAGTGAGAGATCAATGATTGACACAGGATAGAAAACTCACTTTGATAGTCCATGTCTTGTCGATGACTTCTGTCGGTAAGAAAAATCCAATGTCACACCAATCTAACTTTTGTGGGA
Organism: Sequoia sempervirens; assembly: GCA_007258455.2. NCBI lineage: Eukaryota > Viridiplantae > Streptophyta > Pinopsida > Cupressales > Cupressaceae > Sequoia > Sequoia sempervirens. The sequence goes on from VDFB02353493.1 coordinate 120,457,600, forward strand.
GTTTTAAATAGACCAACACCATATCATAACAGAGACTCTTGGCGATGACCACCAAAGCCAACCCATCGGTGATAGATCAATCATCGACATAGGATAGAAAAATTGCTCTGATAGTCCATGTCTTGTTGATGACATATGTCGACAAGACAAATCCAATGTCACACCAATCTGACCTCTTCAAGAGTTTTAAATATACCTACACCATGTCATCGTGGAGACTCTTGTAGATGACCACCAAAACCAACCCATCGGTGAGAGATCAATCATCGGCACAAGATAGAAAACTCACTCTAATAGTCCATGTCTTGCTGATGACTTCCATCGGCAAGATAAATCCAATGTCACACCAATCTAACCTCTACGGGAGTTTTAAATAGACCTACATCATGTCATCACAAAGACTCTTGGTGATGACCACCGAAGCCAACCCATCGATGAGAGATCAATCATTGGAACATGATAGAAAACTCACTTTGATAGTCCATGTCTTGCCGATGACTTTCATTGGCAAGATAGATCCAATGCCAGACTGATTTGACCTCTACGAGATTTTTAAATAGACCTACAACATGTCATCATGGAGACTCTTGGCGATGACCACCATAGCCAACCCATCGGTGAGAGATCAATCATCGACACATGATAGAAAACTCACTTTGATAGTCCATGTCTTGCCGATGACTTCCACCAGGGAGATATATCCAATGTCATATCGATTTGACCTCTTCAGAAGTTTTGAACGCTGTTGGTTATCAGCAAGACATTCTGAGGGTCTCATTGATTAAAAAAGTGTCTAAAATAGATGGAACCTATTAATTTTCTTATTTTTGGGTTCTTTAAATCATATAATAGATACCATCTTCTTGTGTAATGTACTTATATTCATATTTGAATTCGAGACCACTTGTCATTGCACATTCCATTTTACTTGCATAGAGTATTCTATAAGCAATATATTGATAATGCCAAATGATTTATAGTGTTGTAAAAATCTACCTATCATCACAATTCTATTGTTCCCCCCTAGAGAATCCTACAAAGACAAGTTTACAATAACAAGTCAAATAATATGAAAAAGACTTACTTCCATACTGTTGGTGTAATTAAATGTCTTGTACCTTGTCCTAAGTCTTGATTACACCTTAGTTAAGTTTACTTACGGACCTCATAGGAGGTTGTTGGAGATTTTCCACCTTTGGTGGAGTTGACATCTCATACCTCATCACTTCCACCTTTTGTGGACACATCATGTGATTATCTCTCCACCTTTTGTGGGTGATCCACCTTTTGTGGAGATTATCACATTATCCTTTTCCACTTTAGATGGAGTGATAACTCTTCATTGTTGTCACATGTCATAAGATTACAAAACTTGTCATAATCTTATGCCCTCCTATGTTCTCACCTTGGCTATATATCCAAGGGGTCTCCTATGTACTATTTCCTAATTACATTCTATCATATTGACAGAATACAATTTATTCTTGTCATCTTGTCTCTATCTCTCTTATGCTTGTGCTTTCTATTAGGCCTCTAGATCTTGGGTGGCTACCTTCATAGCCAATTCTTACATGGTATCAGAGCTTTTGGAGTGCCTTTAGTTAGTCTTTTGGAGAGATTCTTGGAGGGTTCCATTTTTGGCCTTGTGTTGCAGGTGCATTTTGGGAGTTTGTTGCATCAGATCTGAGCTCGCCATTGCATCCGGAGTGTCCGAGATAGTCAGATTTTCCTTTTGTTTCGTCTCAGTTGGACATTGGAGGCCAAATCTGCAAATAGTTGAAGATCGAAGGTTGTTGCCAGATCCAGGAGGTAGCTACCACTTTGAAGAATTTTTAGCCAAAAAGGACCTCGCCATTGTGCTCAGAAGGGCTAAGAACCTATAAATCAACTGCCAATTCGTCCAAATCGGAGCAAGTTGTCCGTTGAGGCAAAAAAAATTTAGCAGGCTGGCCGTACGGCCAACCTGCGTAGTCGGTACGATTTTATTTTTTAAAAAATATATATATATATTTTATTTTTTCTACTAATTTTTAAAATATATCAAAAAAAAATTTATTCAAGAATTTTGTAAAGTTTTTAATATAAAAAAAAAAAATCAAAAAAAAACTTTTTCTGCGTACCCTGCTGTACCGCAGACCCTGCGATAGCAGGGTACTATCGTACCCACAAGCCCGCCGTCATCACGCAGCGGACGCCACATGGCCAATAGCCACTGGTCCACCACACCCCCGCGGGCCCCTCTCTATCTACAGGCCAGCCGAAAAAAAATGGCGGTATTTTTAAAATATTCTGGCAAATAAAATCAGGCGGTGGTAAAAAAAAAACACGGCCGACCACAGGAGAATATTCCAGCGGAAAAATTGAATATTCCGGCGACGGCATTTGTGACGGGCATACAGCTGTCAAATTTAACATAGTGTTTTGCTGACATTAGCACTGCGTCAGTAGCTTTTTAAATTTTTTTGACCCCCTCACGGTTGAGCTTTTTGATTTTGCAGTTCAACTTCAGAGGCTCATATCTTGGTCATTTTGAGGCCTTTTTTCGTGCAATTTTTTTTTATTTGGGCTAATTTTTCATGTACATCATAGTGGTGAAGTTATTTTCTGATTTTGGTGCACGAATTTTCCAGAAAATTGGATTTGTCTCATATCTTGCTCGATTGTCACTGTTTTTGCAACTTCGAGGGCTCCGTTCAGGCTCATACGAACTCCTTTTCAGGTGCCTTTTTTTTAAAAGTGCATGATTTTTTTTGAACTTCACAGTGGTGCTATCAATTTGTAGTAATTGTGATCATAAATTGTACTTTCAGCACTTGGTCATTTTTGGCCTATTTTGGTATTTATAAAGTTAAGATCTCAGTTTGGTCTTTTATATTAGTCATTTGAGTCTATTGTAGCCTACTTAAGGCTATTGTAAAACATTGAAAATCAGAAGCCCACTTTGCTTGGCTTGCAAGTGGCCATTGTACACACACTAATTATAAAGTGCCAAATCATCTTTTTTGGGGGGTGTCTTGTGTGATTGTGCCTCTCTCTCTATCTTGTTCTCTTTCATTTTGCTGCTATGGGTTCTCCTAAGTTTCCCTTGTTAAATCCACATAATTATGCTTCTTGGAAAATTGATGCATGGAGTAAGTTAATGGAAAAAGGATTAACTCATTATATTGATGGAACTGTTGTTGCACCATCTGATCCTAAAGCTGATCCTGCTGCTCAATTGGATTGGCTCACTAAAAATACTATGGCTCTTGGAACATTAAGGAAATATGTATCAAAAGATCTAATCTTTCAAATTGATAAGTGTAAAACAATTAAAGAAGCTTGGGAAAAGTTTGGTCAATTGTATGGCAAAGTTGATGAGATTAAAGGTTATCAGCTTGACAATGATCTCACAATGTTAGATCCCAATAATTTTGATACAATCCAAGACTATGTCACTAAGGCAAACGAGCTAAGAGCACAGCTTAAGGATTGTGGCATTGATAAGAATGATGCACAATTGGTCTACAATTTGTTGGGAAAACTTCCATCAGAATATGCAGCATTTGTTTCTAGCTTCTAAACCCATCGCTTGACAGTAGGTAGTTCTTTCACTATGCCTACAATTGATGCTTTTACAGAAATGTTGATGTCAGAACAAGCAAAGTTAATAAGCATGGGGATTCTCAAGTCTTCAAAGTCCAAGGCTTTGGTGGCTAATCAAGGGAATCAAGGGACTCAAGGAAAGGGTTCCAATAAGAAGCAGAAGCAATCTTCACAAGGAGAGAACCAACAATCTACTCCTCCACAACAAAGCTCATCAACATCATCTTCTTCAAATAATTACAACAATTCAAGCAAGAGGGAGCAACCAACATGTTCATATTGCAAAAAGTTTGGTCATGATGAGCATCGTTGTCATATTAAGCAAATTGATGAGTTGAAACACATCCTTAAGAAGAACAACATCAACTTGCCAACCACATATCAAGAGAAGGACTCATCTCCTTCCACTTCTTCTAAGGGAAAGGGAACAACTCTCATGGAAACAACATCTATCTCATCTCCTTCTTCTTCATCTCAATATGATAAACATAAGGGGCAAGCATTTCTTGCAGTTGCAGATTCCAATACAGATCAATGGATCCTTGATTCAGGAGCTTCACATCATATGACTTCGTCCAAGGATATGTTCTCTTCATTTGATTCTTGTTCATCACCACCCATTTTGATGGCCAACAACACTTCTTTGGAAGTTTGTGGGAAGGGTTCTATTGACGTTGAAGGTGGAGCATTCAATGATGTTCTATGTGTGCCTACTTTGTCAAGGAATATCCTCTCCATCTATCAGATTACACATAGTGGTACAGGAAAGAGTGTAGAGTTCACATTAGATTCTGTCATTGTTCGGGATTTGCATAGCAGGGCTCTTGTTGCAGTTGGGGAGGTTGATGATCATTCTCGGTTCTACACCTTCCATATTTTGCTCCTATTGATGATTCAGTTCACCCTAGTGTGGACACACTTGAGTAGATTGAGTATGGTTACTTGAATCTTGGAGTGCTTTCAAGTCCTGAGGTTCTTGAACCTTTTGTTGATACTCCATCTCCTACATTGACTGATGTACCTGATGATACTTGTGTTCCGACAATTTCAGTGCCTTGTGATTCAGTGCAACAGTGCATACCTTGTCTTCCAGAAGCAGCTTCATGGGATGACTACTTGACAGACATTAGCAGTTTGTTTGTGGAGTCCTACATTGCAGACTTGGGAGACACACTTGATTCCTTACATCTTCTCTTTGATGAAGGTGATTCTTCTTCAGTTGTTGCGAGGGAACACTCTGACCCTCCTCTACATGATCAATCTTTTGAGGTTGATGTGATTGTGGATGCATCTTTACAGTAGTTGGAGGAGGCCACTTTCTCTTTTGAGGAGACATTATCTTTGGAGTATTTTCTACCTTCATCCTTGCTAGATCTTGAGTTGTTTTTTTTAGCGGATCAGAGTGTTGTTGCAAAGGGTTTCTCACAAATTCCAGGAGGTGACTACATTGCAGCTTCACATGGTTTGGGAAAGGCATCTTTCGGCATCGACACAGGGACACTTGAGCAGATTTCAGAGACTTCTTACATTTTGAGGGTTCTTCCTTCTTCACTTGTGGATTGGGGAGACTTCATTCATACACCTTTGGTATTGTTTCTTCCCAAGGGGAGGAACGTTGTTCGACAATTTTGGAGCAACTTCTTCATTCCTTCTCGAGCATCTTCCATGGGTGATCATTGTACATTGAGGGGGGGCTACCTTGTCTCTCTTCTTCTCTTGTATGGGGGGGACTTTTTCCTCACATGGGGTTTTTTTACTTCTCATGCTTTGTTCATAGAATTTTGTATTTCATCTCTCTTTTGGGGGGTAGTTTTTTTTCCACTGGGTTTTTCTATCTTTACTCCACTTGTGAGAGATTTCATTGCATTTGTACATGGGTACCTAACATGGCCTCGTAGCGGGGACCCATCTTGCATTGTTTGCATTTGTGTACATTCTCCCTAAGTTGCACTTAAGGGGGGGTGTTGGTGTAATTAAATGTCTTGGACCTTGTCCTAGGTCTTGATTACACCTTAGTTAAGTTTACTTAGGGACCACATAGTAGGTTGTTGGAGATTTTCCACCTTTGGTGGAGTTGACATCTCATACCTCATCACTTCCACCTTTTGTAGACACATCATGTGATTATCTCTTCACCTTTTGTGGTTGATCCACCTTTTGTGGAGATTATCACATTATCCTTTTCCACTTTAGATGGAGTGATAACTCTTCATTGTTGTCACATGTCATAAGATTATGACACTTGTCATAATCTTATGCCCTCCTATGTTCTCACCTTGTCTATATATCCAAGGGGTCTCCTATGTACTATTTGCTAATTACATTCTATCATATTGATAGAATACAGTTTATTCTTGTCATCTTGTCTCTATCTCTCTTATGCTTGTGATTTCTATTAGGCCTCTAGATCTTGGGTGGCTACCTTCATAGCCAATTCTTACACATACAAATTAAATAATTATTCTTACAATGGCAATTGTCTAATCACAACAACAATTCCATGAAAGGTTATCCATGCTTCATAGGAGATGACTGATCATACATACAGACTACAAGATGCATATAAAAAGCATTAAACTTGAGAACAACCAAGGGCTAACAAGGGAAGGAGTTAAGAAACATTTGGATTGAAGAGAAAATGTGTAGGGAAAATGTTGAGCAGTGTCAAAAGAACAGAGCTTGTAGAACATATTATTGACCTAATCAAGCTCTTAAACAACTTAAACAAAATTAAAATACTAACACATACATGATACATGTAATGAACTTCCAATATCTGCTATCTTTTTCATTAATGGAGAGGTAGGTAAAGGAGAAATAATTATAATTGTAACACTATTCATAGTCCAGTAAATTATGTTCATAATTTGTGTTCAATGGACCTCAGTTTTATCATATATACTACCCATCTAATACCATATTTTAATCCAGGGTTCAACTATCTCAGATCTAAAGAAGCACCTTCAATTAACCATTTAAAGTACTATAAAATAAGGTAAGACTTTTACTTGAGAAAGAGTGAGTACACTTGTAGGATTAAAGTTCTCACAATCATCAGGATGTATTGGCACACAGACACAACCTGCAACATATATGAAGTAATGGATGACTACAAGTTAGTGAAATGGTCCTTCATATGTGACTGGTTTGCAAACTAATTGGTAGAAAATAAGGTTACAAATAGATCTACATAAAAAATTATGAGGATAAACTATTGTAATCATCAAAATAGATGAAAAGTACAAAGGAAAGAATCGAGCTACATCTCTAGAGCCTAAAAAAAACACATGCAAGAAACATAAAAAAAAGAACAAACCAATTTTTGGATGAATACAAAATAGTGCCTTTAGCAAGTGATTCATATGCTTTCACACCTGAGAGGACATTAAGAAGATTTTAGTCTTCCTATATGAAATTAACTACTTACAAAAAAAACCAAGAAACCAATATTATATACCTCCATGTCTAGCGGAGGGTAGGTATAAGATAAAACAACTTCCTCAATGCAGTGCTAAAAAATATCAATGTGTGTGTAGGTTTGTATTACTCAAACTATCATTTCACTGCCTAAGGAAAAATACCAAAGTGATGTTTTAAATTTCTATCTTCACATAGGCTCCCTTATTGCTACACATGCATATACAAGCATTATTCGAGCTCTAAAATATTTAAATATTAAGGATTTAATTAGCTATAAGATGGAAAGTTTTTGTTTAGACATAATCCATCATCTTTTACATATCTTTATTCACACCTAGAGCTTCATATAAATTTGTGTAAATGAGATAGAAATGTGAATCTTTTATGACAAAGAAAATTCTTAAAAGGAGAGATGGGAGAGAAAAGGGTAGGGGGCAAGAGAATGATTGAATGCATAGAAAACTATAACATTTTGATCATTATAACAATGAAATGAATCTTAAGTTTGAAGCATTAATATCATTTAGAACATTTATGATCAAGAATGAATGTAAGTAGAGAAATTTTTGCATACTTGTAGATGGTACAAAATTTCATGGTTAAGTGGAATCCTCCCATCAACAAAGATCCAAATATTCATGTATCTATCTCAATCGAGCCTCTAAACCCTTGAGAGCTATCAATTTTTCCACTAACCTGTTATGCACAAAAGTCAAATTTTAGAGTTATGTCACCACTAAAAACAAAAGAAATAGAGCTTTGAAACTAAATCCACACACAACACAATGTGGTATTCATACAAAGCCATACAAACAAACTAAACTTAGAACATTGGAATGGAAACAACTTCAAATTATGATGCAAAGCATGGATTCAGGGTATAAAGAATCATTTTTTTGCCACCATAGTGAAAATTTAGCACTTTCTTTCATCTTTGCATATTGGGTTTGATGCTTAAAAATGATGCATTTCTTATATTGAAAAGTGCATTACCTTATTGAGCTTCTCTTTGTTTTGATAATAGTTTAATATTCTCTACTTAATAGGCCAACCACGTGACAGTGGAAGCTCATTTGGCCCTCCCCTCTCACATCACTCTCAACCTCCATACCCATCATATATAAAATTAATCATTCATTCATCCATTAATAACATATAACATTCATTCATTAACATATAACATTCATTCTTTTAGTTTTTACATATTATCAAAAATATGGTTGTCATGATATGATTACAATCACTTTTTTTTGTTTCTTTTTTAAAGCTAAAAAAATATGAAGTGGAGTATCATTTTCTAAATCATCTATCCCCCCTTTAGTTGTTATGCCCTCTGCTTGTGATCTTAATGTACGCCTAGTCATGTGCTCATGATGTGGATGTCGCACACAAGGGGGGTTTGTTGCAATAACAAAGAAATGTTAAATTGATATGTTTTATTATTATTGTTACAAGTATTTCATTAATTAAAAGAACATTAGAGTGGTTCTCTTTACCTGATGGGTCAACATCATGTTCCTGAACTTCTCTTATAGACTCATGCTTAACATGTTGAACACCCTCTAAGTCCTAATCTGTAGTTGAAACACGAAAGGTTAAATTAATTAATACACCAATTGAAATTAAATATATTTAAAAGAACATTAGATTGGTCCTCTTTACCTGATGGGGCCACATCATGTTCCTAATCTTCTCTAGCCTGATCATGCTCAACACGTTGATCATGCTCTACATTCTCTAAAGTTGAAACATAAAATGTTACATTAATTAATACACCAATTACAATTAAATATGTTTAAAAGAACATTAGAGTGGTCCTCTTTATTTGATGGGGCCACATCATGTTCTTGATCTTCTCTAGCCTAATTATGCTCAACATGTTGATCACGCTCTACATGCTCTAAAGTTGAAACATGAAAGGTTACATTAATTAATACACCAATTGCAATTAAAGATGTTTAATTGTATTAATCCATACTATGTTTTGTATAGCACATGAATGCATCTAGTACCAAGATGCACACTATGACCTTCATCTGTAAGTTGTGCTCCACCCTCACCAGGCTGCATTTCAATGTCATGTGTAGTATTATCATTGCTTGTATGTTTAAAACAAATAGGCATGTAATTACTTTATGGTGGAAATTGATATTGAATAGATTGCACAAGTATTCAATTTTAAATAAACTTTATTGAGTTTATTTACCTGCATGTCAGATGCAGTGGAAGATTGTGTTTTCCCAGTCAAGACTCTTAGGTGTTCAACCATGGCTCCATAGCCTTGCTAGAAGGCAATCTTTAGGTCCTCTTCTGTGGGAACTGTGTTGAATTCAAAGCCCTGTATTTTTGCATAAAATCATGAATTTTGCTTCTATTGTGTGATAAAACCAATTTTTTTTGCAATTTATTATTTGGATGCAATATTTTATTTATTGATACTTACAATTCGTGCGGCTAATTTCATATAACCACCAGAGCCAAGTTTGTGTTGCTCGTGTTTTTCTAGTCTTTCCTTTGTTTCCTTCGATGTGTTGGGTAGCCTATGAAAAGTTTGAAATATGTTAGATTATGTAAAAGAAAGAGTAATCAGTATATAATTACATTGTTGATAGTATCACATACCTTCCTTGGCCCAGTGGTGTCTTTCCTTTTTTCTTTTCGGCCTTCTCCTTTCCATCTGACACTAGGTCCTTCCACTCCCTCTCTGGAATCATGGGGGATGCTCATACTTTTTCTTCTTCTCTAAATGTGACCTATATTTGTCTCTCACATACTTTAGATAGGTACCAACTTTCTTAAGGACCTTGGTTCGGTTGAATGTTTTATCACCGAACAACACAACTAAACGGTTAATGAGCTCATCTTTTAAATCTTGATTTTGGGCATTCCACCATGTACGTATGGTGGGACTGAAGAGCTCCAATGTAATATCACTTAGATGTTTATAAAAAACATCATTTCCTACAAAACGATCATGGGATCAATAGTCTAAAAAAAGTGATCAATAAGTAAATTTCAATTAGATTATATATAATAATAATTAAAACATTTTAAAGTACATGGGACCTTCTCTATATTTATGGGAGCGAAATCCTCAGTCACCAAAAATGTGACTGACAATGTTCCTGTACTAGTAATATGGGAAGACCCAGGAAATGTTGCTAAAACATCACCAGTACTAGTGGCCTCTGTATCCCTAGGTACATGTCCTAACACATGTTCTAGCATATGTTCACTGTCAGAGAGAGTAGTAACGGATGCCTGCATGGTATGTGTTGCTAACATTTCAGATGACAATATGGGCATGGATGATGTCAGATGATGTGATGTATGTGCAAGAAGATCAGGATGGACACTTGTACCAACCCCTAGTCCTTGGGCAGCACTTGCAGTACCTTGATCATGGCTAGGAGCATCATGAGGATGCAAAAAATCTTGTAAAAACAAAACATATTTTAGTTCATGACATAAAAGAGTACAAAATATAAAACCATGAATGAACTTAAGTTATAATTAAAGACCTCATGACAGCTTACTTGCAATTTTTTTGCTCTCTCAGTCAATATTTTAACCCTCTCTCTTATCTCATCTATTTGAGACACTATGAATAACAACTTAAGGATTTCTTCATTGCATTTTTTATGGGTCTTCCTTATCATATCGAGAGGGTTTGTTGAATAAGCGATGTCATCATCACATAATATTGACTGCACCTCCCTATGGATGCTCTCATCTACTGTTGGTGCCTTTCTCCGATTAGTTGACTGCAACAAGAATATTAAAAACATTATCAAAATTAATCCAATAAACTTATGAAAAAAAATAATAAAAAAACATTTTTCTCGTATCTAATTTTTACAATTACAATGAGGTAAACCTGTCGAGTAGAAGTGCCTGAAGATGCATCGTGATCTGTGCTCTAGGCTAAAGACTTCCTCATATGATCAATGTCCCGCTATGACAAAAATTAAATATAAAAAATATTACCGAAATGAAACCAATAGACTTAAAAAAATAATATAAGAATAAAATGGTATATTGGAGTCATTAATTGGAGGTTGGGTAAAATGGTACATAGTACGTACCACCCCCATAGTAACTATTTTTGTAACTAAGTGATTCAAATTGTAATCGATTAGAAACTCTTCCCTATAGTTATGTATTTTATCGCACATACGAATACACGTTTTCCCTCATGTGCCTCGAATATGCAATTGGGTTGCTTATTTGTTGACCCAGGTTGTGTAATGCTTATAAACCCTACAATATTTCCTAATGCTTTTGGCCTTCCATCAATGTACATAGCCACTCCTTTATTTTGATCCTTATCTTTTAGTTGTATATAATTTGTTGACAATGCATACCTACACGTACTTCGTGTATATCGAACCAGCTGTATCCAATCTTTGTAAATGTAATAGGGTTTGACATACTCCATAAATTCAATAACTTTTTCATAATAGACCTTTATTCCATCCATGCAAAATAGGCCCAAACCATGTAATCACGATGGTGCTATGCGATATATCCTCTCGTTGACACAAAAATCAATGTTTATTGGAGGAAGTTCCTTGGGTACCCATTGTTTCTGTAGATGTTTGTACCTCAAGGGCACCTCAACATCGCCTATGCTCTAATCATCATAAGAACATGACCCCCCTTCAGCAAGAAAAAATTCCATGCATTTACAGAATTTTCTTCTAATCTTTTGACCTCTAGTTGATCTCCCTCTTTTAGACCTACTACATGTCTCGCTTTCCTCTTCTCTTCTTGAATTTCCCTTGCTCGAGGAAGACAAATTTGAAAAATACCTATTTGGTGGTACCTACACTCATAAGGATGTTGGATGAAGTTATTTCATAGTGATGTGATCTCAAGGTGACATTATGATTAATCTATCATTTCATCGCTAGAATTTCACAGGTTATAAGGTAATCAAGTCTTGATAGATTGCAAGTTATTGTTTCTACCATCCAGATGTGTCCATCACAAATCAAATCTACGTAACGTTTTAACTCCCAAACTTTGTAACAACTGTTAAATGTGACTATGGTCCACCAATTACACAACCAAGGCCTCAAATGTATTCTCTAATTGTAATCAAAGGAATTTTTCTCTTCATTCAAGTAAATAAAATTGAAGGAAACACCACCAAGTGGTTTATTGGACACCTACATGACTAAAAATAGCATCAAATTTACATTTAATTTCCATATGTCTAAGTGGTTAACGGGGAGGAGTGTGTACTACGCCTGGATAAGTCATCATAAGTTTACACTTTGGCAATATTTTTTTTTAAATCATCTTAAATCTTCCTATGTCTAATTGCTAGGATACTTTTGGTATGTTTTAAGGTAGGATGAGTGGTTGCATCAATGTTCTAATTCTCTATGACAAGGTTTCAACATCTTCAAATAGTGAAAGTTAGTGCTCATAGTCATTTGAAACAACAACATTTTGATTATGTCTAATGGTAGGATTTGATAACTTAAAATATCTCTACTTTGAAACAAAATTATCTCTAACAACTCTAAGAGCTATAATGGGATGGCCACCATCATAGGAAATATTCTTCATTCTCACTTTTAGGTGTTAAAATTTAACAATACCTTGATTGATGAAAGAGTCAAAAGAGTCTTTCTCCATGGTATCCAAGTACATAGCAATGGTCTTCTCTTATATGGTTGGACATGATTTAAAGAACTTAGCTAGGAATTATTCATTTAACCTAAGGTTTTCTCATAATGCCATCATTGGAAAAGTATGATCAAATTCTTCTATTATGAAGAATTGGTCTATGTGCCTCTAGTAATCACTATAAATGTTTGTAAGGATAAAATGACTAATTGCATTAGGTAGGAGAGAATCAACTTTGAGTTCTTCAAAGATTATATTCCTCTATTCATAATTTTTAAGGGTTGTGTGTGGAGGAGGTTATCACTATCAAGAAGGGAGGATACTTTTCCTTGCATATGTTTGTGGTGGAGGTATTAAAGAAGAATTGTATGCCTCTATTTCCATTCATTAGATCTAGCTTAGCCTAGCATATACTTGGGTTAAGTCTACAATTGCTTCAGACTCATGCAATGAAGGCTATGTGTGATGAAATCCTAGACCTCAACCAAGATGTGGGTAGATTATGGGAGTTTTGCCAAGACTTGAGGTTGGTCGATAAAAATGTGAAAGAATAAGCTATTTTATTTTTTGTATCTTATCTTATACCATTTTACGAGAATGGGGGTGCCAATGTATGAGAAGATATTTGGAAACTAGGCATGAAATTGTAGGTTAAAGAGAATGGGGATGCCAAACTTATAGTACTCATTGTCCCTTGGTCATCGATTTTCCCTAAGTGCCCTCAACCTCATCCTCAGCACTGGTATTGACCTTGTTTTCACTCCTCCAAGCTCTTCCTCGGTGTTGATATTGACCTTGTTTTCACTCCTCCAAACTCTCCATCAGTGCTAGTATTGACCTTGTTTTAACTCCAAACTCTTCCTCGGTGTTGGAATTGACCTTGTTTTCACTACTCCAAACTCTTTCTCAGTGTTGGTATTGACCTTTCACTTCTCCAATTTGATGAGCTACAACCTAGTTTTGTTAGGTTTTAGAGTATGTTAATTAAATTGAAAATTATGGCACCATTTAGCTAGGTTGTAATATTATACAATATAGTTAAGTATATATTACCTATATTTTACATAAGAAATAATATAATTATTCAACTTATTATAATTATATATTATATTCTTTAACAAAATTATTAAATACGTATAAAATTATTATAATTAATAATTAATAATTATAAGTATATTTTTATATAATACAAAATATAATTAATATAATATATATTTAATATAATAGTAATATATATTAATATAATATTAATATGAGAGAGAGAAATTAAATTTTGATTGGTTGTTTCATGTTAACAATCCAAGGATGGCATGTGTCCTTGGGGAGTTATGCTCAAGGTAGCATTCCATTTGATTAAAGATATGATAATTCTCCTTTAAGACCTCTTCAATGTACCCATTGCACACTTAAGGAGACAAAGATAAATATAGGGAAGAAAATATAGAGAGAGAGGGAGATAATGACAAAAATAAAAATAGAAAGGGAAACAAGGAGATAGAGAGAGGTAGAGAGATAAAGAGATAAGGATGAATAGATAGAGATATAGGGAGGGTGATTGATATATCTCTCCCTGTCGCTCTCTATCTCTCTATATCTCCCACTATCTATGTCACTCCCTCTTCCTCCCTCTATCTATTGAGCTATCTCTCCCTCTCCCCCCTTTCTTTCTCATTCACTCCATCTTTCCCTCCATCTCTCCTACTCTATATCTCTATCTCTATTTCTCTTTTTATCTCCCTCTCACTCCTCTCTTTATCTCTTTCTATCCATATCTTTCTCTACCTCTATCACAATATCTCTATCTCTTTCACCATCCACCTCTATCTATCTATATCACCCCCTTTCTATGTCTCTATCTCTCCCTCTATATATATTGAGCTATCTCTCCTCTCTCCCCTATCTTCTTCTATATCTCCCTTTCTACATATCGATCTCCCTCCCCTCTCTTCTTTCTCTCCCTCTTCTACCTATCTATCTCCCTCTCCTCTCTTTTCCTCTTCAACCTATCTCTCCCTCTCTCCCCCCTCTTCTCTATCTCTCCTCCTCTACCTATCTATATCCCTTTCTCTCCCTTCCCCTCTCTATCTCCCCCTCTCTATCTCTCACCATCTCTCCCTCCCCATCCCCCCTATCCATTTACTCTCTATCCCCACCTCTCTTCCTCTCTCTTCCCATATATCTCCATCTCTCTTTCTCTTCCCATATATCTCTATCTCTCATCTATCTCTATCTCCCATATATTAACTAAGAAGCCATGCAAGCATACAATAGTATATGTTGGTAAAACTATAATAGTGTTTTATTAAACTATAAGTAACACTTATCTTTCTAATGTCAAGCCTTCTTATAAAAATAGTGTTTTATTAAACTATAAGTAGATTATTGTCACCACTCTTCATTTTACATGAAATGCCAAATGTAGCAATTTTTTTGTTGCTTTTGTCAAGTTTCATTAACCAAGCTATTTACTAGGTTGAATAAAGTTGTGTTATGACCCTTCGTCTCTTTAAAATAATTAGACAATATTAGCGAGATTAGGAAGGGGAGAAAACTAAACTCCTTCAAAATAGGGGTAGTTGTGGGTTTGTTGGTTTTCTTTGCATACTATATACTTAGTTCCTCTAGGATAAATAAGTCACTTTAGATCATTTTCTTAGTTGTGTATCCTAACTAATATAGAGTAATTTTTTCATTTTAATTGACTACTACATAATAGTTTATGTGTTGAAAGAATTGTTTCCATTCTTTGTAGTTTTTACATTGGAATACAAATCATATTTAATTTCATGCCAATATACTTCTTTCATAAAGATATTTGTTTGAAATAAGTGCTTCATAACCCATCTAATCAAATCATAACCTATCAAAAAGGAAATAGGAATTTTCTAAAGAAAAGAACACTTGACCCAATCATAAGTGTATGGCCTTCACATAAAGGAGTGATCCACCTTAGCAATAACAACTACCTAATTTAGACCTAGTAGGTTCAACTCAACCAACCTATCAACATACCTTTAAGAGGCTTCCCACAAGTTTAGAATGACTAATTTAAAAAATCCAAACAACTCTCAAAGCCTGACAAAGAACAGAAGTCAGATTTCACACTTTGACTCCTTGAATCGTTGTAACAGTGCAAACCTAGTTTTTTCCCAATAACTCAAAAGTTTCCCAAAACACTAGAGAAACCCTTGGTGGTTTTAGACACAAATTTTGGAGCTATTAAACATACTTCAAGGTCAAGTACAAGTGATTTTGCAAATTTTATAGTGATTATGTACTTGTTGATTCCCTAAAGAAAACCTTATCTTGAGTATAATCCATCATAGTCACATATGATCACATCATTCTTGACCATTTGATATCATGAAAAACCTCCAAAATCTAGTATTCAAATAACCCATATCAGCAAGAATTTATGTCTCTCTGATTCATAAATCATTATATTCTCATTTTCAGCATATCAGCGAAAGAACAAAAATGTCACACCAATCAGATTACATAAGAAGATACACATCGAGATGACATGGTACATAGTCTCACCGATAAATATTTTCGTCAGCAAGACAAATTCCATCGAGGTGAAATGAAAAGGTCATACCGAGCATATAGGTCTCACCGATGAAGTTCCATCGGCAAGAAAACTCTCTTGTCTCACCGATCAAAGCATAAGGAGTTGTATAGGAAGGAGTCTTGGCGACATGAGATCAAAGGAATAATCATTGGGGAGACTTATAACATCAGGTAAATTAATGAATGTCTTAGTGATACACCATGTCGTTCCGATGAAGACAAAAAAATCAAGATAGTTGTCAGGGTGACTCTTGGCGACATTTATATGAATCAAATGGATAGATTATGTGATATTGGCATAATGTCTCCCTGACCAAAAGAATGTTTAATGAATGCTAGCCAAGCCTGAATAAAATGATTACCCAAATTTTGAATTGTCTTTTCAATTAAAAATTTGATGTGATAATGGGTAAATTTGAAGATCACCTATGCTCGTGTTCAAAGCTAGGATTACTAAAGAAGACATATTGGGGAGATTGGCTTATGGTCTCATCGATGAAGGGAATTTATCAGCAAGACAAGTCATCTGGGCATGAAAAATATATGCTAGCCTGAACGTTTAAGTCTCATCGCCAAGAGTCTCCACGATGACATGGTGTAGGTCTATTTAAAACTCCCGCAAAGGTCAGATCAGTGTGACATTGGACCTATCTTGCCGACGAAAGTCATTGGAAAGACATAGACTGTCAAAGTGAGTTTTCTATCCTATGTTGATAATTGATCTCTCACCGATGGGTTGGCTTCAGTAGTCATTACCAAGAGTCTCTGAAATGACATGGTGTAGGTCTATTTACAACTCCTGAAGAGGTTAGATTAGTGTGACATTGGATCTGTCTTGCCGACAGAAGTCATTGGCAAGACATGGACTATCGGAGTGAGTTTTCTATCTTGTGTCGATGATTGATCTCTCACCGATGGGTTGGCTTCAGTGGTCATTACCAAGAGTCTCTGAAATGACATGGTGTAGGTCTATTTAAACTCTTGAAGAGGTTAGATTAGTATGACATTGGATCTGTCTTGCGGACAGAAGTCATTGGCAAGACATGGACTATCGGAGTGAGTTTTCTATCCTGTGTCAATGATTGATCTCTCACCGATGGGTTAGCTTAGGTGGTCATCACCAAGAGTCTCAGCGATGAAGTTTCATTAGTGAGATAGGAGCACTAGGAATATATCGGTGAGACATGTGCCATCGGTGTAAATCTTGAATTTTCACCCAACCCGCTAAGTTACACCAACAGGAGGATATCGGCAGGAGTTATGGCAACATATTCAAGACCAAAAGAAAAGTTGTATGCGAGACTTATAACATCAGAAGAACCACTAAATGTGTTAGCAATATTAAAAGTCAAGCTGATGAAGAAACAAATGAACCAAAATTATTGTAAGGGTGACTCTTGGTGATGTATATGTGACAAATGTTAACATTGATCAAATGTGTAGAGTGTTACCCCGATTTGTAGAGTATTCAGTGAACGTTGGTTGGAGTCTAATGTATAGATTGCCCAAAGTTTGAAGGTGTCTTGCCGACCAGTTCATTTGATGTGACAGTAAGGAATTCAAAAATCTATTACATTTGTGCCTAGAGTTAAAGCATTAATGGTGCCACAGAGTACAGGTAATTTCATAAATTGAAAGGAAATCGTTGCAAAATGAACACTATTGTGAATTGGTAAGGAAGGAAACGAGGAGACAAACAAAGGGACAAACAATTATTTTAGCTGAAAGACCTCAATCAAAACTAGTAAGTCCTCTGCATTTTAACTTTTTCATTTTTGCAATTTTAAGTGAGTAATATGGAAGCCACCAGCTCAGGGAAGTTGAAAGGTAGAAAACAAAGTGAGAGCAGTCACCCTAAGAGTAAGAAGCACAAAGTTGAGTCTCGAATTGAGCTAGAGGGTGCTGAGTGAAGGCTAAATCAGGATTTAATTGACCAATTGCCTGGCTCTAGGTCCAGAGGTAGGTACTCTACACAACTGAGAGTGGAAGTGGATAAATTGGATGACAAGTGCAAGAACATAGGAGATATTTGGACCCCAATAAGAGGCTATCAATTGTTTAGTTTCCACTTTCAATGAAGAGATAGTTTTGAGCTAGTTTGTAAGCTGTGGCATCTAAATTTGGGAAAAATGGTTTTCCCTAATGTGTTTGTCAATATAGAGCTGGTAAAATTGTTGGCCACCCAAGTTATGACTCAAAACTTGAGGCCATATGCAGACCATTTGGGAAACTGTTCATATACATATCAAAGGCTTCAATATGTGAGGTTTTTATGTTGGAAGGGTGGTGTAACATTTGAGAAAATTGTGAATGAAGAGTTGGAAAAGGAGTTTTGGAGAATGGACACCACTTACAAGGGTTGGAGGTTGCCCTTACATAGAATTAAACAAGATGGTAAAATTGTCCCACTTGACAATGGCAATGGGCCTCCATTCCATGTGGACTTATTTGAGCCCTATATGAGGTATACCTATTTCTCAGTAGGACAAGTGTTGGGTATGGAATTTCTTGAGTATATTTCCATTGTTCCCATGGTAATTGTAGCTGACATTCAATGTCATAATTCTAGCTTATTCAACTATGCTTCATTTGTCTCCAAAGAGCTCGACTTAGCATTGGTGCCAATCAAGAATAAATCCCCTTTTCTATACCTTAGGCATTATTCTCTTTTAATGCATCTAGTATTGTACTTCAGACAAGAGTTAGGGATTTGGCTAGAAAAGTTAAAGGTTTCATAGTTTGATAAAGGAAAATTGTTACCCATTCAATTGTGGATTGCCATTTGGGATAGTAGGTTTGCTAATTCCAGTTTCCTATATTTCAAAGAATATTTTGTAAAGCCAGTATATGAATTCTACAGTCATCCTTATGCGCACTCATTGTCTAATGAAATAAAACACTTCCTTGGACCTAAGGACTTTAATGGACCAATTGATCACAATTGGGGAGATTGGTATTGCTTGTAAGATGCTACTATGGTAAGGGTGTTTGGTTTTGAGGATTCTCCATTCATTTTTCCTAAATTAGTCTTAGATAGGATTGCATATTTGGAAATTGTAAGACAAATGGATTTTTCTAGTTTCATTAATTTTGGTTCATTCAGAAAACAAGCATTTATGCCTAGTACTTTGTACTTTAGTGATTTTACTATGCTTGCAAATGAAGGATATGATTTGATCCTTGAAAAATTAATGTAGTATAATATGAATAAGGGTCCACCATGAGAAGGTTTTGATCCAAAGGGATATATCAATTCTACCAAACAAAGGATAAACTTTGGACGATATGATCATGTGCCTTATCAATTTGATGACATGATTAGAAGTTTGGAGGTAGAGGAAGTAGAGAGAGTGGTGGAGGAATACAACCAAGGGTTGCTAGATACAGGGTTCCCTTTTTTGGAGATGAGGAAACTGGAGAAGATATGCCATGAGACCTACCCAGTAGGATTTCCAAATTAAAAACTCAAGATTACAACTACCCTCCTAGAGAACTAAGTGTTGAAGAGAGCCATGATACAAACACCAAACATATGGCATATAGGTCATTTGTAGTAGACAATGAATTTGTGAATTCTTCAGAATTCATATCTTTCTTGTATAAGAAAAAGGGCAAGGAGATAAGGGAGACAGTTGATAATATTACACCAAGCAATGAGGATCAACTACTAAATAATTTGAAATTAACTGTGGATAGAAAAATGGCTAATATGACCCCCGACAAAGGAAGGAAAATGTTAGAGGATGTTGGAGTTATGATCTTTCCAAGGCTGGATTTGAATTTTACATTGGTGTTTGATATCTTCTTAAAGGATAATAGTTCCAAACACAAGCTTAGTCTGGAGAGGGTGACAAAAATATATATTGGATCCAAATATAACCCGGATGAAGGATCACTCATGATATGGGCCTTGTATCCACCTCATAGAAAGCCAGTGGTGATTGATACTGAGAAAGCATTTGGACATGTCATGACTCTGAAGGTTGGAGAGGTAGATCCTATGGCAACTGCAGACATTGGGATTGATGTGGCAAAACTAAATAAAGCCCAAATATAAATGTTGATACAAGAAAAGGAAATGTACAAAATGAATAATGAAAGGATCATGAGAGAAAATGATCACTTGAAGGACATGCTAGGAGTCACAATGGGACCTCCTAAATTAATAAAAAATGGTGAAATCTCACAAGTAAAATATCATTGGGAGGAGTCAACTGCATATTCACAAGGTAAATATGATACACTCATTGCAATAATCAGAAAAAGGTAGGCCAACTTAATGATTTGGTTGAATAAGCTATGGGGAGAATATTCAAAGAACCATGTTATATGATAGGAACACAAGAGAATTGATGGAAGGATTGAAGAAAAGTTCCAAGAATTAAATGAATGAGATGTTCCTAACAGTGTGGCCATTGGTATGGGTAACTAAATTATAAAGAGACACAGGGACTATTATGAGGAATTGTGAGAAGATGCAAAGGGGCTAGTTGATGTTACGAATATGGGACTGCCTACACTATTTGAAGATGGAGAAAAGTTGAAAGAGAAATCCAAGTGGATCAAAGAATGTGAATTGATGTTGTAGGGAATTCTGGAAAATGCTACAGGGAAGGATTTGACATTGGACGAGAGCTGCGAGCACAATGAAAGGATGATAAAGGTGGAAATATCGGCCAGGAATGCATTAGGAGATGCCAATACTCATGAATAGAAGGATTATCTAGATCATTTATCAAATGATCATATATGGCTAAATAGAGCCTAATCTCTTGTTTTAATTACTTAAGTAAAATAGAACATTTGTGAAGGGACATGTCCCTTCCAAGTTTTGATGTATTTATATCTATTCCATAGTAATGTAACATATATAGGCATTAGGAGATATTCAGTAGATAGCTTTCTAGCAAAATGCTTTCATATACAGAGACTCAAATGCATGTATTTTGATGGAGTAAATGAAGATATCTAAGTTATGGATTAAGATTTTGGTATCAGCTGTTTGTTAAATTTATGCAATTATTTGATTGTCTCCATTCTAATACTTCTCTATTGTTTAAATTTATATAACAAGTTTATACTCACTTTATCATTGTACATTTGCTATATATGTGTGATCTGGTTATTCGGTTCTCTCAAGTAGGGATTAAAATCTTTTAATCAATCACAACAATTGGGAAGTGTTAGTTGGATTAACAAGAAGAATCACATAACTAGAATTTCCATTCTATCTCAAGAAGAGTTTGTCAATTATTCACTTGCATGTTTACACAATTTGTAAACAATTTATGTGTCTGACAATTTGAATTATTACCATTATTGAAATCCACATTTGTAGATATTCATTAGACTCCATATACCCAATAAGGCACTGGTCTCCCCTTGTATTCTTTTATAATTTTCATTTTTCTTATTTATTTTACACTTACATTTACAAATACACATACATATGCATTTACTATTTTCATTTATTTCTCATGTAGTTTAATAGTTTGATTGATTTCATATTATATGTGTTGAAGACTTTAGAATTTCAATTACATTAATTTATGGATATGTTGTATCTATAACACTATAAAACCATATGCTCTTTTCATTTACACTTGCATTTAGAAATACACATTTATATACATAAATATAGATTTCTTTAATGATATGTTGCATAATTTATTGTTCTAGGAGAGCATCCAGTAATTGCATTTACATTTACATTTAAAAATACAAATACATACATGCATACATATTTATGCATCCTACGCCCTATTCATGCATCCTACAATTACAACAGTATCCATGGGACCTCTTACACAAGCTACAATAATCACAAAAAGTGTAAGAGCCCCTTTATATCATGTTTGGACTACAAAACCCTCAAAAATAGGGTAATCAGGCTGTATGCAAAGAAATGAAGCTTTCTAACTCAAATCAATGCCTTAAGCCCTCAAATTAGATTCAAATCAAAGCTAACACATATCTTCATGACATGGAATTGATTTCACATCAAAATATGGCTGCATATGACTGTACAGTGCTGCATAATAGGAAAAATACAGAAATTTTGAAGAAAAACACATATTTTCAAATGTCAAGAGCTTGTATTTTAAATCCTCAACCATCAACAACCATTACAATGATCAATTTATGCATTTTAAAGGAATTTACACCTCAACCACTAAACAACCACCTCTACAACTCACTTTTTAATCTTTTATGATCACATGAAACATAAAACACACTAATTTCAAGGTTGTTAACATCACTATTGAAATGTTTTAATTTTTTGACCTTTCAAACATTAAAAAGCACATTAAATTAATCATGTAATGGCATAAAAATTAAAACATCATGAATTAATTACATAACTACATAAGTCAAATATAATTCTATCAAAAAATTAATATCAAATAGATAATAGGTTTCTCTTGATATTTGAACAGCAATAAGCTTTGCTGGATTCAACCTCTGAATTGGAAAACTTTTTCTGCTCCTGATCTTCGAAAAATGACGAAGAGCAATTGTAAAATCCTTCAAATCTGAAAAATTCATCCTTGGAGAGCTTATTGCTGTTCAAATCCTCAACCTACAAAAGAGTAAGCTCAAATGGGATGCCTAGGCTTGAATATATAGAGATTTTTGCTTGAATCCATCAAATAAGGAAGACAACTCATGATTTGGATTAATTTTGAGTTGTCATCACCAAATCCCATTGATTTTGGGAGGTTCAAACCAATTTCCCACTAAAAGATCTTTACTTTTTCAACAAAGTCTATCCTCATCTTGACTAGGCGTACTTTTCCAAGTTTTAGTTCATTTTCATCATTTTTGCATGCTGAATGACCGCTGTTTGCTCTTCATTTTAGGTTGATTAGATGACCCTAAGAGGTTGCTGACAGATTCATTGAGTTACTAGATCCGTGCTAAGAAAATGTTCCTGGGAGGTGTTAAGCTAGAAAGCTGAGTTTTGAGCTCCAAAAGAAAGGGTGCCTTTCTCAAGGAAGGGCACTTTTTCCAATGCCTTAGTTAATTTTGATGTCATCTCTCCAATTCTTTCATCTAGACCTCCCGTGCGTAGAATTGAAATCCTTGTTGATTAGAGAATTAGACAATCATGTTTGATGTTTCATTAGGTGACCAGCTCTGCTCTACAAAGGATGACTAGTATTTAAGTTTGTAGAAGGTAGTTTAGGGTTCTCTAAAGCAAGGGTTCCCCTAGCTGAAAAGGGCACTTTTTCCTTTTTGCTCAATGATTTTTACCTTGAAAATGCTCCAGTTTGATCTTTATTATTTGGTTACTGCCTTATTAAATTCCCGTGCCGACAACTCTATTGTTGAGATTGACCCGAACTGAGAAAAATGTCTTGGGAGGCCTTCTAACATCTAACATCATTTGGAGACTCAAAAGAGAGGGTTTTCCTTGGAAAGAGTACTTTTGCCACCTTGCCTTAGCATGTTTTTCAATGTTTCACATTCAGTGTCCTCTTTTGGCATTTTCCATTTGATTGCTTCTATTGGTTGCCTGATGGACCTGATGAACATGCTGTTGATCTTATTGAGAGGCTGATGAGGTCATTAGGTACCTCAAAAGGAAGGGCGCCCTTGGCCAGGAGGGGCGCTTTTGGCTTGTAATTTACTGATTTACCCTTCATTTAGCATGTTCAGACAATCAATCACTACAGTCACTTGAATCATCTTACAGTTTGGTTGATAGATTTGTTGTCGTGCTGAAATGAAGCTAAAAAGATCTTATGAAGGTGACATTTTCCAGACATTGACATTTGGACCACCTCCTTCAAGGGCGCCTTTGCTTGACAAGGGTTCCTTTGTTGGAGTTAAAATGACACTGAGAGGGGGGGTCAATCAGTGTCTTAATAAATTTGACCAAATTTTCAAAAACTTCAAAACATATCACAAATTTGTTCTCAATATTACTCTGATTAATGCATTCATGAGTTGAATGTAATCATTCATAAATAGAATTGAGAAAAGTAATAACTCAACAGTGAACAGAAACAACAACAACATAGTAAAACAGAAAGAACACAAAAGAACAAAGAGGCACAATATTTTTCCGAGTGGAAAACCCTCCTGGGGTATAAAAACCACTCCCTAAATGCCTTCCTAGCTTAATCTGATAATCAGCTATTCACAATGCCTTATAGGCTGATTTTTGAGCACCCACTCAAGGAGCACCAACCCCTCATTTAGAGATATCTATCTCAAGGAGTACCAACCCCTCAAATTATGTTTTGAACAATAATAATGATTCAGAGGGTTTCTCTATTTTTAGTTGAGCACATATCTCTCTATTTTCTCATCTACAGAATACCTTAAAGATTCAAAAATTGAATCCATAAAATACTTCATAGAGAAGAAACTCACAATCTCTGCATCTTATTATACAGATTTTATTGCAGAGTTTTATCCATATATTTTAATACAGCCAAGGAATGATAATCTCAGAATTACATCAACAGTCAAACAGAAAACTAAGTTTTCTGCTTCTATAAATACATCTTGATTTGCATGAAAGATAGGTAACTGACTTTAGAAGTAATGGCAGAACAACCAACCCAGCTAAGAGCCATTCTCAACAAATTTGAAACTCATGAGATCATTTCTCTGCATAAAAATGCACAACTGCCCACCACAGAAAATCATAACATCTAATGTATGAAAGATAATACTCAGTCAGGGCATCATTTGTCATATTAGTAACAGAGATGCAAAGAGAAGTTAAAGAAAATAGTGATCATAAACTAGTATAAACAGCATGAAACGCATAATTGAAAGTACCAAACAGATCTGCAACTCCCACGACTCCATTATCCACTGTTGAGCTTCCAGACAGAAATGCACCAAATAAACCTTCCATAAACCTCTATAGGAACCGTTACAGTCAGCAACAACATAAGTGAAAAGTTTATGAAGCTTTCTCATGATGGCGGCTAGGCTAGGGTTCGATACCCAGACAAAAAGAATGAGCTCAAAATGTTTTCCCTAACAACCTTTCAATTCAATTGATGACACGTTATGCCATAGGAAATTTTAACATTGCCAAACAACCTTATGGTTGTCACTTTCGCCAAGATCCACTAGAGTCAGGAGAAGTCATACCAAATACACAATGTCATGCTGAGAGCTCACATCCTTCTAGTCGATGAGACAAAAAGGCTCTTTCACCGAAATGAAACCATTATTCTATCGCTATAGCTTTTGATATTAGAGAGACATCATATATATCAACTTTGATATACCAAAAGATATTCAATACACATTGTCGCCATGACAATTCATAACCTGTGCTGAAGGCCTTTGTCATTTTCAAGTCGCCATGACAATACATAGTTGGGGAAATGTTATATAGACTACCCCTTGTTTTGCTGAAACATTTCGAGCTCACCCTAGATCGCCAAGAGAATTCACTTCTCATACCGATAGAGACCATTTGTATTCCATCGGCGAGACATAACAATGTCGAGGAGACCTCTCACAGAATGCATGAGTCATACTGAAAGTCATCCTTTCATCTGGTGTCACTGAGACACTACCAAACTCTCATCGAAAGCCCCTCAAGACTTAGTCGCCAAGACTTGATGGGTTCGCTATGACATTATATCGAAACATATGAGTCTTACGAAAATGTATTTCTTCATCAGCGGTTGGCAAGACAATGCACATTCAATATAACATTTCACCAAAGCAGTAACCTTATGTTGATAAGACATTCAGTGCATCGATCGGTGAGACAAGAAAACTTCGGAGAGACTATATACCGAAAAAATTATGTTTGGCCGAAGCGAAACCCCATATGATGTTTGGTAAGATAGAACCACTTCACCGAGACCAATTCTAATACAGCCAAGCTCTTGCCGATAGACTTCCATTCAACCTCTGATCGGTGAAACAAGGTAATTTCGTAGTGGCCACATACCGACTGAAAAGCTTATGCCGAAAGACCTTTTTGCTGTCGCCATAACAAAAAGAGGAGTCTTACCGATATGATCCTTTTCTATCGCCATAACAAGGAGAATGATGGAAGATGATGACTTTGACCAAAGTCAATTTTTTTAAAATGCAGTGAGGCCCAAACCATTGAAAGTTCAATATTTATGAATGAAGCCCAAAAGCGCATTACCACCTCTGATAAATGTGACAAGATACCTGTCTTCACATTGAACTTGAGGCATCAGTACACAACACACTATATCTGAGACTGATCATCAAGGAGAATCAACTGAAAGAGATTTTGTCATCAAGGACAAACCATAAACACAACTGGAATCCAGCAGCCTTTTCCTTGCTGAATCATCATATGAAAGCCATTTTTGATACCTTCGTCAACTGCCTCCTTTCACTCCATTGACGTTTACCGACGACCACTTCATTAGACGATCTTGCTGAATGGTACGTTGTTGAGTTGACGCGAGCATGAAGAGGATGATTTTTTTAGAGTGATCAGATGTTTGCATTTACCTCTTGAGAATCAAGGGCGACCCTCACTAAAAAGGGCTCTTTTTGCAACTTGGACTGATTTCTCGTTCGTAACATTTTCAGAGTTAGCCAATTTTGGCTCTTTTCGATTTCAAAATTCTCCTCCATCAAAGATCACCATTTTTGTCCTTTTCTGCCATGGTTTCTTTGTTGAAGCTCTTGAAGCTTAGCTTTCAACACTAGGTACTGGGCAATCCTCCATTAATGGCTGCAAAGCTCCTGGTTTTCATTCTAAAAAATGAAAACATACCCACTTGAGTTAAACATTGATTTTGATGATTCTGACTTGACCAATGTGATTGTGAAGTCAAATAACTCTATCGGTATCATTTTCATTAGTTTCCAGGAAGGTCCTATTTTCAGGGAAATTTCTCTAAAAGTAGGGATTTTCAAAATTTTAACCATAAGTTGCTTGACAAAAACAAACAAAAACTCTATGTTCAGTTTGACCTAAAACAGATTTTTGACAGCATTTTTCATTGTTTAACTCAAATTACGTAGAAATGCAAAAAAATAATTTTGGGTACAACAAGACTTTTGATGTTTCTTCACATGAAAAATAAATAATTCATAGTTGATTTGTGCTTTTCCTTGATGCACTTAGTCATTGGATGAGGCAATGCCAAAGGGAACTCATAACAAACCAAGACTAAAAAGCATATATATCTCAAAGAGGGGGAATGACTAGAAGATTTAGCATTGCTCAATAATATGCATGCTTAATATTGCATAAAGAAATATCCTAGTCAGATAGACAATGGAATTTCAATATGCACAAAGCATTAGTCAAAGTCATGCTAACCTCTTAAGTTTGATCATCTATCTAAGGATAAAATGTTTTAGATTGTAGATGGTAAATCTTTACATAGACACACACTAGTCATTGCAGTACATGCATCACATGAGATAAGAGAAGAAAGCTATATATTGAAGAGAGATTTATTATATTAATATACATTTTAAGTGCATCACATTATACAATGGTCATAGAAATGAACATGTTGACATGCTGAACTGCTTGATTATTTTTATTTGCAGTTTGATCCCAATAGTTTGAGAGCTTTGGAGGATAAATTCCTTACGAAGCAACCTTTGGATTTGGGCTGCCTTCCCTATCTTTACATAAAATTTGTAAAATTATGAAGAGAAAAGGATAACAAAATGCATTAAGGGAAATGGGCATATTAAAGACCAAGATAGTTTTATCTTATGACTTTTAATCATTATAGCACATTGAAATCAGATCCTACAACATAAACAAAATAATTCTCAGTGGAAACAGAGATAGAAATAATACTATAGGATATTTTAGAATTGATATATAAAGAAAACACAGAGAACCCAAGGTAGTCAGTAGTGAGCATTAATATTCAAATATCAAGAGAAATACATTTTAATCGCATAACTCATACATTTGAATGTCATTGATCTTCTTCATCCAACTCTTTGTCTGTATCACCTAATGCAAATTCGACATTGTAAGGATTGGTCATATCATCATCATCACCATTGATATCAGTTTTGATAATGTCATCATCCACACGAATATCATCTTCATGAACATTAACTCCTACATCATCATGATCTAGTTCCTCCTCTTCGACATCTTTGTTAGGGACATCATCAACTAACTGTTGATCCTAATCATCATCTACATCATCTTCTACATCTTCGGTATCTTCTTCTTCCACCACATTATACTATATCATCCTTCCTCTTGGATCATGTCTAACAACAAATGACCAACCTAATTTATCTAGAACCTCTGAGCAAAATACCTGCTCACATTGGCTTGGAAGAACATAGGAATCATTTCCAGCTCGCTCAATCGACCTTGTATTAACCATGGTAAATCCATTATCATGTTCAATAATAGTTCTCTTGGGATAATTTGCATTCAATCATAGCCTGTACCAAAGGACGATGAACAAAATTAATCTGAAGGACTTAAAGTCACACTCAAGTATATCATCCAAAATCCCATAGTATCGATTTTCTGAGACTTCTGGATGTGTGTCGCTTCTAGATGAAACATTAGTCACTTGAAAGACTATAGTTATACCAGAATCACAAGTTTTTTTCATGTCATCCAACATTTTGATTCAAAATTTACGACCATTGCACCACATAGCCTTGTGGTGTTTCACCTGTAATATGTCAAACATGTAAAAATTATCACAATATCAACAATTGATAAACATATTTATTCTTGGCCAAAATGTATGCAAAGAAAATAATCTCAACATATATATACATCAATATAATTGAAAATAATTAAATAATATGGGTGATTAATATATTTTTACATACTTGTTTATCTCTTAAACCATATTCTAAATCAATTTCCCTTTGTGTAACATTGGAATCTCCATTACGATGAGCTTCTTTAACCACTGAAGCCACACCTTCCTATGTTAATGCGCAACCAAAATTTTGACATTGTTCAATCCATACCATCATCCAATTAAGATTTTTTGTGACATACAAATGAAGTGCATCCCACTCTCGGCCAATTGTATCAAAAAAATTGAAATTCACAAATGACGTATAATTAGTTCAATACCATGGTATATGACCTTAATTTATAATTGATGCATATTGAAGATTAATAATTAAATAAGTACAATATACATAAAAACCATATGTAAAATTTATTCCAATTAATCTCCATGACCATCTTATAATTACCTCTCACTTTCCTCAATCTACCTTTCCCCATTAGGTACTCCCCTTTGAATATATTAATGGAGTTGGGATCCTAAATGCAATCTACATGGATATTTGCTGCAAACTTAAGAAGATATTTACTAATGTACACCATGGTCTGGTATACCATATATCCCTCCAACATAGAACCCTCACAATGTACTCTTTGTCTAACCAAAGCCTTCAAAAATTTCAAGTGCCTCTCAACCATCCACATTGACCTTGTGTGTACAAGTCCACACAATTCAATCTCCTCAACCTAGTGTACGAGGTAGTGTTCTTGTGCATTAAAAAATGTCAAAGGTAGACACTTTCGCATTTCACACATTAGATGAGGAATTTTTCTCTTCCAATAATTTATATCTTCTTTATGGATTTCTTTAGATGATAGCCATCTCCAAGTGATTCAAGGCGCAAATATATTAACGAGATTTAACAAAAATATACAGTATACTACATAAAAAGTAAAACAAATGGAAATTATAAGATCTATACAACAAATTGAACAAATATCACTACTTACCTCATGTATTTTCCAAGATCATATATAACTTTCTTGACATTGTTGTTGAAGTTGTCTAGGAGAGATAGAGGTAGAACATACTGCAACAATTATAAAATGATCTTTTCATTATTTTTCCAAAATTAGTAAACACAATACACTAAAAAGTACATGCATTATACAAGTGTATATAATATACCAAAATAATTACCTTAATGAAGGTATGCCAATCATGTGTTTTCATCCCTGACCC
The DNA here is from genome assembly GCA_007258455.2 of Sequoia sempervirens. Taxonomy (NCBI): domain Eukaryota; kingdom Viridiplantae; phylum Streptophyta; class Pinopsida; order Cupressales; family Cupressaceae; genus Sequoia; species Sequoia sempervirens. The sequence goes on from VDFB02353493.1 coordinate 120,487,764, forward strand.
AAATTCACCTTTCTTTGTTATTATATTGTTTATGTTCATAGCAAATCCTATGGGAAATCAAATTTTTTGTATGACTTCTTTTATAGCATTGCTTTGTTGCTCCATTAATAACCAAGGAAGGGAACTTATATTAATTTGGTCTCCATCGCTATTTAATTGAATGACATTTTTCATTGCATGATTGGCTTCCTAAATGTCACTATAAATTTTGAAAATTTTTCTTTTCCATCCTTCCGTCCAATATTTTCCATAATGTTTCTATTATATTCTTTCCGATATGCATTGTATCAAACAAATGCACAATTTGTAGCTGCTCATAGTAGAGTAACCTACTAAATTATCTAGGATAACTTTTTAGTCCCTGTGGAAGTTGGCCATTAATCCTTTGACGACCTTCATGAAGCATATAAGTTAAACAAATTAACAATGAAAATCATTGTCAATTACAATATGAGTAAACACAACACAATATAAAAATATAAATTCAAAACATATCATATATGATAGATAAACAATTTGATCCGATGTATAACCTTGACGATTAATTCTATTATATTCTAACTTCCATAGGCAAGGTGTCATTCTTCATGGTTTTGATGTAGTCTCTTCTTTCCCATTGAAAAGATTATTTTCAGTAGTTCGATACTTATGATTTCTGTGGAGGAAGTGCCTATACTCATCAAACACCTGCTTTCCTAAACTTGTTGAATGACGAGATTTCATCTTTGGACCACAAATTGGACATGCAAATTTTCCTTTTGTTTGAAGACCTACAAGATCATATATAATTGGATTAAATATGTCAATTTTTATAATTATATATAATGAATAGATTACTTAAAACACATGCATGATATCTACTTCATAAAATTAAATATTGTTAAAGTGCAGTCAAATGTTATAACATACCACAAAAATGTGTTATCCCTAGGGCATCATGAATTTTCCATACAAGCATTGCATGGATTTGAAATTGTCTTTGTCCTATTGGTCTAGAGACATTATACATAGTGACACCATTCCATAATTTTAGTAACTTGTCGATAAGAGGCTCAATATATACATTCATATATTTAACTTAGTACTTACCTAGTTGAATGAACATAAACATTACATAATTATTATAACCATTTTACTGCAATATATATAAATTAATGTATATGTCTATTGAATAAAAAAAATATAAGTCATTATGCAACAAATAAGACAAATGAGATGCTACTACGTTAAAGAAAATTGATGTAAACAAATACTTGGAACAATCATTGACAAGATTATGTGCTCCCTCTTTATTGAGATCCATGGAGGAATGTTATTGTTGATAACAAAAATAGGCCACACCAAGTAAATAGATCTCAACTTTCCAAATGGATTGACACCATCCACTGCCAATGAAAGCCTAAGATTATGAGGTTCTTCTTTAAAGTGTGGCCATTTTTTCTCCATGTCCCTAAATGTAGAACCATCCACAGACATTCGAAGAAAGTCATCTCTACTTCTATTTCATGCATAGTAATCCATAAATTGTGCTAAGCTTTCACACCTAAATAATCATTGCATACGTGGAATAATGGGAATATAACTAAGAAGCTTGTGAGACACCTTTTTTGTTAGTTGATCTGTTCAATATCTATTGATATGACATTCTGGGCATTTTATTGCAAATTCATATTTTTTATGATATATAATATGATCATTGGGACATGCATCTATTGCTTGATACTCCATTCTGATATCTTTCATTATGCTAGATAAATCTCGGTATGAGCGAGGTAAAATATTTGATGGTGGTAACAAAAATTCACCAATCAATCTACAACAAAAAAATTTGTTAATATAAAGAATATTAATGGTACATATTTCATCTTTTATTTACTAGTGATGAACTAACAACAATTAAAATAGATGAAAAAAGATGACATATATGACATACCATAACATCCGTGAGATTGCTATGTTTGATAAACCATTCATAACCTTCAAGTTCAAGAGAAACAATACAATAGAGAGAAGAGTTGTTTGGGAGCCTTCATAAAGGGGCTTGTATGCCTTTCTCAAGTACAGTTAAATCATGAACATCATCGAAGTCATCTCAATCATCATGATCAGCTCTACCACATTAAATGTGTCATGGATCAATGTATTTGTACCATCATCTTCAATTGTTTTTTTTCGCGCATTATCATCTTCTTCCATAGGATCATCAACTTCATATTTGATATTCATAGCTCCATGTTCATCCACTTGCAAAACCACATTCTCTAGGTCGTGATAATCCATATCATGTGCCCTAGGGTGCCCCACATTTATAATAATGATAGACACAAATAAACCATGATCATGATCAAGTGATAAAAACATTCACAAATTCAATCAATATAAACACATATAACAAAAAACTTACCAATGGATGATAATCATGTCCCCCTTCAACATGACCATGTTGCCTACAATGTTTCTAAGTTATTGTGATTAAAGTCGTCTTGTCTTTAAGCCCTTGCAATTATTGCAAGGACAATAACATTTCCCATCACCCTTTCTTTTCAATCTAGCCTACAATCTATCAAGTGTCTCTTCATTTTGTTTAAGACTAATATTATCTGACATGATTTTTCTTTACCAAGCTTGAATATTTAGATCTTCAAAAAATATCAAACTCACACTCCAATAATTTTTATTCATAGATAGGTAACTAAATCTAATAATTTTGATATTTTACACCAAAATTTTTTGGCATGCAACCACCCCTTAAAAAGAGAAGATACTTTGAAGTTAATGACCCCAAAAAACACTTTAAAATACTAATTCCAAAACTTATTAAATTCTAATTTTACTATGATTTCTAACCATTAGACTCCTAAAATCAAAATATTGAACTTGCACAACTAAATCTGAAAATGCATAAGTCTAAAAATCAAATCTGATGAGATGTTGCTTTAAAATATGATTTTCAAACCTAAAAGTACAAATCTGACTTCATAAATGAATTTTGGGAAAGGATAATGACTACCCTCAACTTGGTGATAGCTTCTTGAATTTTTTCTAATTTTTCCTAAGAAAATCATCCTTAGTTCTCCACAAATTGTCGTAAGTATAGCAAATTCACAAGTAGAGCAAATTCGTAAGTATAGAAAAATGTTGCCGCAGTAAATAGTTGAGCTCACCTTTTATTTATGTCAGCCTCAATTTTCACTTCACATGTTCGTCAAAATTTTGACGAAAACTCTGTCACAATTTTGATGAAAAAATAGGTTCGTCAAAATTTCAACAAACGTCGGGGATAAAATTAAAAAAAATTGACAATTACGCATTAAATATCACTAGTACCCAACAATACATCTAATTATCCATCTTTCGTTAGAAATTTTCATCGGATTTTGTAGTCAAATGAGTTAGTGTGCCATTTTACCATTGCACATAATACTATGTAAATAATAAAAGTTGAAGATTCTAAGACATTCTCCCTCCCACCTAGAAAATATAAATTAGTTAACCATATAATATGATTAGAAAACACAGTGGGGTTGTGAGTGATACAAAGTAAAAGTACAAAGTTGTGTCACACTTTCAACCAAGTTATCAGCACAACTGAATTTAAGTATTTCTAACTGAAAATCAATTTTGGTCAAACATATGATCTAGTAAGATTCATTCTAGCTAAGTTAGATGCTTCCACTTTTTTAACTAAAATTGTTGGCTAAAAATATATGAAGCACCACTTTGAGTCCAATTTACTAAAAAAATAAAATTATTTGAAAAACTTGAAGTTTCAATAACTCCTGCTAATGTAAATAACATTTTTTTTTAAATATAAAAATACCCTTTTGTAGATCCATAAGTGTAGTTTTCAAAAAAAAAAAATTGTTAATAGTTTAATTTTTTTTTATATATTTTTTTATATTTTTACTAAAAGTAGGTTATCAGCACAAAATATTAGGTTGATTACTATGCCAAAGAAAAATACTAAAACATAGTAAAAAAAATTGAAAAAAAATATGATGCACTAGATAAAAGAATATTTTTTAAGATGGTATAATTTTTTTTCTATTTTAGATAAATATGTAATATGAAAGTTGGTGTCCGATGAAAATAGTTGTGTTTTGATTCACACACATTTTAATATTTATTTAAAAATATGTATTTATCAAAATTGGAAAAAAAATTATCCATGCACTAAAATTTCAAGTTATAAATACACACAAAAAATTTGAAAGAAAAAAAAAATTACTATAAAAAGTTTGACGTCCCATACAACTTCATTTTTCAGCATTTTATCAGCAACTAAATTATAGTTTTAATTTATTAAAAACTAGTTTAAAATAATTTTTTAATTTTTTTTAAAAAATACAAACATAAAATATACTAAAAAATACACATTTTATTCATTTTCATCATTTCAAAATTCAAAACATATATGCCATTTTTTAGTGATTCAAGTTTAAAAATTGGATCAGCGTTGGTTGTTTCTTTTATAAAGTGTGACACAGCTTTGTGCTTTTCACACACTTGTTCTAAGCTTAAGGGTGGAGAGATTGGGGAGGATATGCAAGTGGGGGATACATAAAATTAATCAATTTTACCAGAGGGGTGACTAACCAATTGGGTTGTTATGTGTAGAGAGTTTTAGAACACTATGTGGGTTGCAACTTTTGTAACAGCGAATGTTTTCCAACTTGCAATTATTGTAAGGTGGGAGATAGGGAGTGGTAAGTTGGGAGGGATTGGTGCAGGAGCACCCAATGGACTATATGCCTCCATGAGGCCAATATGTAAAATAATGTTTAAAGAATGCTTAGGGGTCATTTAATAAGGCCTTTCAAGACCATTACAATGTATTTGAGTCATTTGTTCGTTGTTTAGATAGGTTGTATGGTCATTGTATCCAATTTGAAAAAGATGGAAAATGTTCTCAAGTGAGGTCCAAAATAGGTTTTAGATGTTTTGTCACCAGAATAAGGATTTGGAGGATCATTTATCATGTAACCAATAAATATAGTGGTCTAGATGCATTGAGGGATTCAAAAAATACAAAAAAAAATAAAAAAATCTTGTCAACAATGTTGTTAAGGAAAAAGTGCAAAATTGACAAATGATAATTCAAGTAGTTAGAGGGAGGTTTGAATCTGTTATAGTCATTTTTTTTGAGTTTTTTTTTTCAAGGAATAAATAAGCCTCACATAGGTTGAGGAAAGGAGGAAGTTTTGAATTGTAATAGAAAAATATCAATGGAATTTTGTTTTATCTCAGAAAACATTGGTAAAATGTGATTGTTGGCTAGTGTACGGTCATGTACAGCCATACATTGTGGGGGAAGTCATTTGGAATGATAGAACTAAGAGTCTACTCTGTTTTCCTTTTTATTTCATTCAATTTCATGTAGTTTTGAGGAAGATATTGTTTTTCTTAAAATGGTCTAAGTCCTTTGTTAGGGTATCCAGTGTTAAAAGAAATTGCTTTATTCCTCTGTATCTAATATAAATGGCTAAAAAATTGTGGAAAGGCTCATCATGGTTTATAATTTCATTTCCTAAATGTGGAGGTTATGGAGTTATGGTTTTCTATTGGAGTCATGCTGCCCTAGGATTGTGTTTTGGTGAAATTTTGTGAAATGACAATGTCAAATGAAGTTTTAGTTTTGTATTGTTGCAATGGACATTCAAATTGAGAAAATTTGTTTGGAAAATGTTTTGAATTGTATTTTAGAGGCATTTTTAGATAGAACTTGATGAATCCTTAAGTGTTTGAGATCTTTTTGTTCACTGCTTTGTTATCACAAAGTCCTAAGAGTCAAGTTTTTGGGTCAAGAATGAAGGTTTAGATGGGTATTTTGATGAAACAATAGGAAATATGAATGGGAGAGGATTTTTTTAGTATTTGTAGACATATTTGAGCATTTTAAAATCCTTCAAAAGGTAGATAAGGGGTTGGGTTACTTACTTCCAATAAACCCTTAAGAAGGTTGGCTTAAATATGAGTTTTAGAATTTTTGTCTCTTGAATGGTTGCCATCATTGATATAATTTGTTGATTTGGGTCTATTGTCACATGTTGAGAATACTTTGATGGATTTTTTTGGTCTTTGAGAAGGATATCTTGGAGATGATAATTGGTATGGCCTAATTTGGACCTAGTCATGGTAGGATAGTTGTCATTTTGTGGTGTTGTTACAAAACAAAGTTGTATGAATCCTTGATATGTTTTAAAATGACTAAAAAGGTGTTTGGAAAGAATTCCTTAGTCTTGAATTGAGGTATTTAGTAAAAGTTATGTCTAACAATTTGGAGGTGCACAACTACAAGGAAAATTGGCATTCAGTGTATGTTTGGTCAATGGGTGAAAGGGTAGACCTTGGTAAATGTTTTTGTTGTTTGAATTAGTATTTATAAGGAGTCTAAGGTGAGGAGAACTTGGTTATGGGCCTGTGAGATGTAAAATAAAATTTTCCTAGTAAAGGAGAATTGTTTGTAAGTTGATTGCCTCAAAGGGAAATTTTAGTTTGATGAATTGATTTGTTGTCAAGAACAAAGTGAGTAGAGTTGGTTGTGGTCCTAGCATTACATCAAGGATAAAAGTACATATAGAGAGAGGGTGGGAGAGGTATGCATAGAGAGATTTATAGAGGAGGGAGGGAGGGAGGGAGCGATAATGGGATGGGTAGGTGGAGAGAGGTTGTGTGTTTGAGAGAGAGAGAGAGGGAGAGAGAGAGGACATGTAGGTATAAAGATATTTAGAAAGGGAAGTAGGGAGGGAGGGAGGGATGATAGGTGGAGAGAGTTTTTGTGTGTGTGTGAGAGAGAAGTAAGGTGGGACATGTAGGTATAGAGAGAGTGAGAGAGGGAAGTAGGGAGGGAGGGAGGCAAGGGTAGGTGGAGAGAGGTTGTGTGGGAAAGACACAGAGAGGGGGAAGGAGGGAGATATGGAGAGGTAGGTAGAGAGAGGTAAGGTAGGGTAGGATACAAAGGGATAGAGAGAGGGATAGAGGGAGATATAGAGTGGTAGGGTGGGATACAATGCTTCCTTATGATATGTACCTATCTTAAATTTTAACAAACATTTCCCACTTACTAGTACCTTATGTTCTTTCTATAATTGTGAAATTTTATATGGATTTGGATATTTTACCCTTTTCAATTTTAACTTATCAACCATCTCTTTTGGCACTAAAATATCTTTACTATTATTGTTTATCTTTACTAACAACTCAATCAACCAAGTCCCTGTCTTTTTTTTTAGTGCCTCCATCTCCTCTTGGATGGATTTTATTTAAGATTCCTTATCCTATATAATTTGATTCATCATTAGTGCCTCCTCCTATATTATTTAAGATACCTTCTCCTATATAATTTTTGAAATTTTATATGGACTTGGATATTCTAACCTTTTCAATTTTAAATTATCAACCATCTCTTTTGATGCTAAAATATCTTTTCTACCATTGTTTACGTTGAATTTATAACACTTATATTTATTCTTGTATATATTTCTAAAGAGACTTCTCCTTTGTACAAGATCTTTATCAATACCATCATTGTTTTAAAAAACTCTAGTTGCTCTATCACTTTCTTCTTTATAATTCATAGCTTCTATATGGCATATGAATATTTCAAACTCTCATCCACATGCCTTATAAACAAATTTGAGGAAAATTATGAATGATTAATTATGATGATTTCATCAATTACATGGTAAAAAAGATCCCTTCAATTGTTTAATTAATCAATTATAGTGTAGATATGGATAACATTAATCATTTATAGTTTCATCAGTTCATTATTCAATTTATTCAATTAATCATTTATAATGCAAATATGGACAACATTGGTAAAAAAAATGTATTAACTAAAAATCCATATAGGCATACATCATTATATGTCCATAAAAGTATAAAATATATACAAGAAAGTCATAAAAGTTTGGGATTGTAGATTAAAATTTATATAGGCATACATGTCATTATATGTTCTTTACAAGACTTGTCTACCTTTTTAGATAAGGGTTTATTTTTCCTTTTCCTTGTCATATATTTACAATTGTATTTGTTCCATGGAATTATTAAGTTCAAGAATCTTTGACTCTACCACTCCCTATCATCCTTATTCCCTCTTTCTCTCCCACCCTCTATCCCTCCCACCCTGCCACTTCCTATCTCCCTACATCCTCCTCTCTCCCTTAGATTAATAAATTTATATTAGCCTAAAATTAACCTAATTAATTAATGCAATGATTATATATGTTAGGTTTAGGGTTTAGGGTTTAAAGTTTAACCTAATGGAGAGAGAAATATGGGAAGGAGAGAGATATGTAGTGTTAAGGTGGGAGGGATAGGGGTACATATAGAGAGAGTGAGAGAGAGGGAAGGAGGGAGGGATAATGTGAGGGGTAGGTGGAGAGAGGTTCAATGTGTGTGAGGGAGAGAGAGAGGGAGAGAGAGGTGAGATAGAGAGAAAGAGAGTAGAGAAGGAAGGGGAGAGAGAGAAAAGTGAGAAAGGTGATAGATATATGAGATATAGAGAGAAGTATAGAGGTGAGGAGGAAGGTGGACAGATTGAGAGAGGGGAGGAGGGAGGAAGAGAGAAATAGGTATAGAGTGATAGGTTAGCTAGCGAGAAGTAGAGAGATAAGGTAGGTGAAAGGAGAGAGAGGGGGTGAAGGGGGGAGAGAGAGGTGAGATAAAGAGAAGTATAAAGGGAAGGAAAGAGATGGGGAGAGAGAAAATTAGAGAGCGAGGGAGGGAAAGATAGATATAAATTCCTTATTTGATACTTATATAATCTATTGATTATTATATAACCTTTGAGATGACTACCTAGAGGACTTTTCCCTAGTGCCCCATACTATAATTCTATTTAGGAGGCAACTGAGGCTTAACAAACTAGAGTGAGAGAGGGAATTAGGAAGGGATGGAGAGAGGTTGTGTGGGAAGGAGGGAGATAGGGAGAGGTAGTTAGAGAGAGGTAAGGTGAATAAAGTAGAGAGAGGTAGGTAGAGAGAGGGATCTAGGTAGGGTGGGAGAGGTAGACAGAGATGAAGAGAGAGAGAGAGAGATGGGAGGGAGAGGTTATGACAATGCTTATGAAGATCTGAAAGTAGTTATCACTAGATCATAATAGAGGGAGGGAGAGAGAGGGAAGGAGGGAGATAGGAAGTGGTAGGGTGCTAGTGAGAGGAGAAAGAGAGAGGGAAGGAGGGAGATAGGAAGTTTTGGGGTGCTAAGGAGACAAGGAGAGAGATAGCGATAGGTATAGAGAGTGGTAGGGTGGGAGGGATAGAGGGAAAGAGGGAGATAGGGAGTGATAGGGTGGGAGGCAGGGAAGGAAGGGTAGATAGAGAGAGGTTGTGTATGTGTGAGGGAGAGAGAGGGGGAAGGAGGGAGATAGGAAGTGGTAGGGTGGGAGGGATAGAAGGACCCAAAATGGACTTAGTTTGAGGGGGAGATTTGATGGTTGATAATGGGAAATAGGCACCCAAAATGGATTTATAGGATGGAGGAGGGATATGGATAATGTTTTTGGGTTGGTATGATAAAGGGTGATGGTGAAAATATTTTGGAAGAATGATAATAGATAATGTATTGAATTAAGAGACTATTCCTACTCTTAAGAAGTTGAGGAAGGAGCATGTGCACTATGTGCAATGGGCCAATAAAAATGCAGAACTAGAGGCATCAAGTATTAGAATACATGAAATGAAAAAGGAATTTTCTCTAAAACACATGAAAAGAAGTAGACCAAAGTGAATGAGATAGATAATTTATTGACTGAATATTATCTCCACTCTTGAGAAGTTGAGGAAGATGCATGTGCAGAATGTGCAAGGGGCAAATGGCAATGCAAAAGTGGATGAAGTCAAGAGGTTTTGTATTGCATATGAATTTGTGCAAGAAAATAAAGTGAGAGATGATGCTATAATTGGAGTTGAACAAATGAATTCAAATATTCTTGAACTTAAGAATTCCATGGAGCAAATACAATTAGAAAGAGATGATAAGGAAAAGGAAAAATCAGATCTTAGTGCAAAAAAAGAGAATCAATTGGGTGGAGACATGAAAGTCTTATCTAAAAAGGTAGAAAATTCTTTTAAAGAACTCATTAAAAGAAAAATTTGCATTCTGTAATCATAAGGAAACTCTCAAAGCTGAGCCAAAAGTAGTTGCAAAGCTACATAAAATTATTCACGACATTGAAAACACTATCAAAGAAAAGGATGTTGTTTTCCTAAGGGTTGATGAGGGAGCAGTTGATCTAAAGCTTCAAGTAAAAGATATGAAAAGAACCTAATAGATTAATGCAATGATGATATATGTTAGGTTTATAGTTTAAGGTTTAAGCTAAGGGATTAATGCAATGATGATGATGGATTAAGTTGAAGAGAGACATAAAGATGGTGTTGAAAGACCTTATAATAAAGAAATTGAAGAGAGAGGAAGTGGTAGTTCATAATGAAATAAAATAATAGATGAATATTAGATAGATGGAGGATGATATGGTAGATGTAGTGAAATATCCTTCATATGATCTTATTTTAGATGTGGAATAGAAGGACATGGAGTATTTTTGAGAGGAGCATTGCATCCATCAAACAAAGGCTAGAAAAATATTTTTCAAGGGGATTGCATCCACCAAACAAAACCTATGTAATATTTTATTTTTGTATATTGTTCCAACTATCCCTCCCACCCTACCACTCCCTATCGTTATTATCTATCACTCCAAAACCTCTTGAATTTATCCACTTCTACATTTCCATTTTCCCATTGCACATATTGCACATGTTCCTTCATCAAATTATGCTGGTTTAAATAGAAATCTACATTCCATTTGTAGTATTTAACCCTAGGTGTTATGAGCCATGCAACCAACATACTATTGTAAAACTCTCTACAAGAGTTGTATAGGATCATTGTTTATGTATGGATAAAATGAAAGAAGGTTGGTTACTTGATAGGGGCTTGCAAGAAATAAAATTTATTATTTTCAAAAAGGAAATGGTACCAAAGGGGTAGTGAGTAAAGAAAGTGGAGCAATGAAATGGTGAGGATTTTTGCAAATAAGGGATGACTCATTTATAGGGGGAACATAAGGTTTAATTATATATTGTTAAAATAAGGTGAACTATTACAAATTTTAATGCTCCAAGAAGTATGCAAATCGAATTTTATCAATGCAACATTGGGTTCATAAAGATATAATCTGAAAGCCTAAAATTTGCAAATAGAAATTAGTTAACCATATGATATTATTTCATTTTCTTATCTTTAGACTAGAAAAATGAATAAATATATTTTTAAGTTAGTGATCCCCAAAAGAAAATAAAATACTTTTGGTTCCTTGTGAAAATATATGTAGATCAAAATAATATGGTTGAATAGGTACAGGAATCATTTCCATCCATAATAAAGCTTTTGGATTTAAGATTATTTGATTAATGAAATCATAAAGACACTCTCAAAGCTAAGAAAAAAGTGGCTACAAAGCTACATAAAATTATTCAAGACATTGAAAAATCTATCCAAGAAAGGGATGTTTCTCTCTTGAGGGTTCATGAGGGAGCAACTGATCTAAAGCTTCAAGTAAAATATGAAAAATAAGTTAGAAGATCATGATAACGAATATTAGGGGGTGTTAATAGATAAGAGTAATGGGGATGAGGAATTTTTTTTTGATGATCAACTTCTAGATGTAATTACAATAATTGTAGGTTGGAAAACACTGGGTGTTATGAACCTTACAACCCATATATTGTTGTAAAACCCTCTACATGTAACAACCTAATTGGTTAGTCACCCCTCATGTCAATTTGGTTAGTTTTTTGTTTCCCCCACCTGCAAATCCTCCCCAAACTCTCCACCCTTGAGCTTTGAACAAGTACAATGAAATAACTCACAACCCATTGTGTTTTCCAACTTGAAATTATTTTGTGCATATAGTTTTCATGAGGATGAATTTAGCATAGCTAAGACAATGAATTAAGGGGTCCTAATAGGATGGATTAAGGGGATATGCAAGATCCTTGACTTAAATTATGTTTCATATGAGAAAATTAGTTTTATAAATATATGGCTTCAAAGGGTAAATAATTTAAGATAAGTTGTATAGACTATTTGGATTTTAAACTAGATAAGGGTCTTTGTATGGATTAAAGTAGTAACCATGTATGTTGTATCAATTTGGTTATTTTTATGTATCCCTATGTAGACACTTAAAATATGCATTCATTTCAATTCACCATTTTAATTAAATAACCTTTCTTTAATTAAATCTAACATTTCATCCTTTAATTAAATAAATGCACTTTATTTAATTAAATAATTACCTCATTTGATTAAATAGATCAATTTTTAATCAAATCCTAACATTCCATCTTTGGATTAAATAAATCATCTCCCAAGTTCATCTCCTTTTAAAAATAAATTAACCTTTATCTTACATGATCCTTTTAATTAAATAAACCAAACTTTATTTAATGAAATCTCAAATTCATATTCCTCCCTTTTGATTTAAATAAATCAAAGTATCTAAGTCAAAATGGGTCAAAAACACCTAATCATCATCTTAAGTTAATCAAACTATGATTAATCTAATCTAATCGCCCATCACATCCTCTAGCTTTTCCCACTTGCACAAATAAAACATTTTAATTCATTTATTAAAATCCTCATTTTCCCTCAACAAGGCATCTTTGGAGAATATTCCTCAAGTTTGAATTTGAAAACAAGCTGACTTGTCCCTTCCAACATGGCAATAACTCCCCTCGTACATGTCTCCCACTTGGAATTTAAGTCTCTTTTTCTCCCTCCAATAAGCCAAATTTGAATTTGAAAAGGCCAACCAATCTCATTTATTGGTACATTGACCAAAACTTGCACATCCTCCATCCACTCACAAGGTGACAAGTGGCTCCTTCTTATTGGCTAAATCTTTATCCCACATTTCTCTCTTTTGAGCACTCTTTCAACTTGAGAGTCTATAAGTAGAAGCCTCATTCTTCAACAATCCATCCACAATCTTATGCAAAGTTACTCTCTTCAATTAAGAACTAATTTTTCCCAGTTCACACCATCTTCAAGGAATTTCATCATTGAGCTTGTCAAGGATTGGGAAAGGGTCACTTTGCACAAGTGACACCAATCCACTATGGAATAGGAAGGAAAATGAAGAAGGAAAACGAAGGTGTCAAAGGAAAATGAAGGAAAAGCAAGGAGGGATTTTCATTTGCACAAGGAGCTTGCTAGAAGTGATCTTCGAAGAATCTTGGAGGGAATTTAAGCATTTAAAAGTGGAGTTGATAAAGCATTTTTTAATGCTTGGAGATTTCACCATATGCTTTAATTTTCTGTTTTAGACTAACTCACTTGTTTTTTTTTTTAGGCTTTAAAACGAGCATTACCAAGGCTCTCAATTTTCATTGCAAAGGGATTAGAATGAACTTTAGGCAAATTGACTAGATTTCATTTGAAGTTAACAATTGAACAAAACAACTCTCATTTGTCCTTTTGTGCTTTAAAAAGAACTCACATATGCTTTGAAAGGTTAAAATGAACATGTACTACTTTGTTTTCATAATTTCTTACTTAAACTAACATCATTGAAAAGAACGTAAGCACTTCTCTCACACTTCACAGCAATCTTGAGAATCAAAAGGCATTTTTGGTGATCTTAGGTTGAGATAAAGTAATCACCTCCACACTTCATTTTTTGGGTTTAAAATTAAACAAAACACTTTGCGAGTGTGAGTAAACCTATTGCGTGTGTTCTCCCTTTGTTTCTAAACAAAGGTTGATCGAACTATGAATATGTTTACTCAGTTTTTTTATCTTAGAAGGCCTTCCTTGGGGAAAAAGTACTCACCCAAGGGAACAACTCAACTGGTAACATTCTAAAGCCAAGATTATTTCTAGCTGGGATATAAATGTGGGTATTGGAATAAATGCCAATATCACTCAGTTGACTCTGACAAGAAGGGAAACAATGGTCTCTCGCCATGCTAGGTCAACTCCTATGAATGGAAAGTCTGAATTAAAACCCTAGTTTTAGAATTTCCAAAATCCTTGATCTATTTGTTGGTGCAAGAATGATCGTTCTGAAGCCACCCCACACTTTTATGGTCTTTAGTAGAAATGGAAAGCATGCCATGGGAGTTTCATGGGTGTTGATGCTTGGCTGCCCCATATAAGTGAGTGTCATGGAGGGGAGCCAGTGGGGTCAAGCATCTAACCATTCACTAAAGATAAGCATAGCTGGACTTGTCCAAGTGGGGACTCAACAAATATTGTCTTTCATATCCATAGGATTGTGCTTATTCTTTGTTACAAAATGCTTTGCTTGTTCGAAAACATTGAAAACAAACACTTAACATCATCATCAAAATTTCAAACCCTTTAGGAGGCAAATACAATTGACCTAATTCATGTTTTATTGTTTTCCCTTGGGATTCTCATCCTTAGAGGTTTCTAAACACTTGGATGTACATCTCAATTTTCCTACTAAAGTTAAAAAATAGGTAACTCCTTCCTTGACTTCATCAAATTTCCACATAACATACTTTGTGGGATTCAAAGAAATTGAGACATTGGACATCTAGTTTGGAAATCTAATCAAAGAAGTGTTTGTGGTAAAACAAAGTCACTAAGAAAAGATAAAAAAATTGACTCTCACATGTGTTAATTCCTCATGATTTCCAAGAAAGTCAAAATCCCAAAACGAAGGTCCTTGAGTCAAAATTCAAAATTTAGGAGTCACACTCAAAAGGTAATCAAGAAATACATTAGGAATTGAAATCAAAGGCAACATATCAAAATAAGAAAAAAATTCACAAGGTTTTATAGAATCATTCCTTTGAACAATCTGGAAATGTATGCTTTGTTTGAACCACTTCTTAGTTATATAGGTCCTTAGAAGTATCGTATGTTCTTCAAAATTGAGGTATAGTAAACAAGTGTCTTTTAGGTACATCTTAGGATCAAAATCAAACCTTCATCCATCTTTGAACATCAAAAACTCTTTGAAAATATTGGAAAAATCCTTTATGTTAAACTTTGGGAAAATCATTCAAAATCAATCCAAAATCACCTTGTTTGATTGAATGTGTGTAGATGCATCCTTCTCCACATATTTGATCAACTTATCAAAACTTGTGAACAAATTCATCCTTTCATAACATCCAACATCTTGGGATTTAGGAGTTCATTATCAATATCATCCTATTTGGATAGGAGTGTTTAGATGAATCATTCTTCTAACACCTAGAAAAATTATCATCTTGTGAATGATTTAACTCTAGGACAACATCCAACCTTTTAGAGTTTATGAGTCCACCAAAATTTGAATCCAAAACAAATCAATCCTAAATCAAGTCCTAAAGTTTAACATACCCTTCAAGATTTTCTCAAGAGTTCCAATCATCCAAACACCCATCTTGCATCCATATCAGTATCACCCTTTGATCCTTAAATTATCCTAAACTTGCCCTTTTGTACCTAAAGTTATATCAATCCAAAGAATTAGAGAATTCACCTTCCGTATTCTTGAAGATTGATCCCTATTTTATAGTGCAAACTAGACACAACACAAGAGGAACAAGGAAGCCAACAAAGAAACATCTACTTCAAGTGACTTAAGTCAAACCGCTCCCGAAATGAATCCCATTGGATTTGGAAATCTCACAGTTAACCTCCCTCCATTTTCTCAAGACCATCAAGAGGAAGGTGTCCAAATGGAGGATCTCACCAATAATCCCTTTGGAATGTCACATGAATAAATCACTAAAATAATTCAAAATTCAGAGAACCATAAGATTATCAACGTCATGATGAGAATCAATCCCTCACTATACATGCTCGAATTAGCAAAGCATGGGGCCAAACTCCCCTCCAATTTCGATGTGAGCACTATTATGGAACCATCTTTTGTAGTCATGCCTCCAATCTCATCTATCATCCCCATTTCATCTACCCCCTCATTTCAAAACATCACTCAAAACATCCCGCAAATCACACCATCCATTGCTCCAACGCAACCCATTGTTAACAAAGGAAGTGCATTTCTCAATGCATTGCAAACACATCCTCTCAAACAATCAAGATTTGGATGCAAACACCATCTTGGGATAAACCGTACCATTGCATCCATATGTCCCTCTCATTTTTCATGATCCAAATGACCCATCATCATCATCATTCCTCGCAACACCCCAAACCTCTCTCCCCATAACCTCACAAGGAGAGGGTGACATGTTCAGACCAAGGGGAATTTTTGACACTATTCCATTTCCTTAAGAGATTGCATCTCTCACATTTCCACCACTTTCACCATTACCATCATCATCCACACCACTTCTTGGCTTAGGGCTTCCCCCTTTACCAAATATCAATCAAACCAACATCTCAAACATCAATCAAAACATCAAGTTAAACTCTCAAAACTTGTCATCGACATCACAACAATAGATGAAAACTATACAAGAAATCATGACATAATAAACCACCCCCTTAACATCTCAAAGCATGGTCTCTCAAGGACCAACCACATCGATCGCACCTTCCCCCAATCAAATCCTAATCACCAACATGACAACACCTCTCACCACCACAACAAGCACCATTCTGAATCCACCTCCACCTCCACCACCACCAAGCTCCAATAAATCAAGCCAATATAGTATGGCGTTGCAAGCCACTTATCAAAAGGAATTCCTGCAAGTACAAAAATAACAAGCCATGCAATTAGCTGCTCAACAAGCAGTGCAATTAGCTACTCAGCAAGCCACACAATTAGCTACTTAGCAAGCTGCTAAAGTGGTGAAAGATGCTCAAGCTACCCAAATCACACAACAAGCACAATAGGTTGCACAAGCTCAAGCCTTATTGCAGCAACAACAACAAGCCACTCAAGCAGCTCAAGCACATGCTCAAGCCAAAGCCCAATATCAAGCACAACAAGCACAAGCACAAGTGCAATATCTTGAACAACAACACACAGTGCAACAACAAGCATATCAGCAAGCATTAAAGCAATATCAAGAATAGTAGGAAGCATCCCAATTAGCAGCTCAACAACAAGCTCAACAATAGGCACTAATAGCACAACAGCAATAGGAACAACAACAAGCGTTGTTGCAAGCATACTTGGCTCAACAAAATATACAAACATCATCCATCATCATACCAACCAATCTTTCCATCCCACCGACAATCAAACCACCTCAAAATACTTTCATTCCACCCCCTTGATTTGCAAAACAATGTGACAACACAAATCAGGTTGCTCTAGCAACAAGTGCTTGAACTTCAATCAGGGAGAACCACAAAAACACCTAGCAACTTGTACCCTTATTCATTTGACAAAATCCTTGTAATGAAACCATTCCCGAAGGGATTTGAGATCCCCAAATTTGATAAGTATCGTGGGATGAGAAACCCTAAAGATCACATCAAGAAATTCTAGGTTCATTGCATGGAAGTCGTGTATGATGATACCTATCTAATACAACTATTTCCTAGGAGTTTGGTTGGCCATGCTATATAATGGTTTTCTCGCCTACCTACATGCATCAAGACATTCCAAGAAATCATAGATGCATTCATCAAAAACTACACATGCAATATCACCATGGATGTTAGTCTAGAGGAGCTCTCAGCTTTGAAACAAGGTATGAATGAATCATTCGCTTCATTCCTACAATGATGGTGATCCAAGGCCAGTTGGAGTAAATTGGTCATGCCCAAGGAACAACAAGTTTTCACTATCATATCCAACCTTGATAGCCTCTTGGAATTCAATCTCAAGGTCCAAGGGATCACCATGTATGACCAGTTGATTTCCAAGGTGCTCAACATCGAACGAGCCCTTATGACACAACTTGGAGGATCAACTTCATATCCTAAACAATAGAACAATCACCCACCCACCAATTACAATGATAAACCTCACACGTGGGCAAGAAACAAAACTATTACCAACAATGGTGTCATCAATGCCAAAGTTTTTATCAGGGCCCCTCAGAAAAACACACCTGCACCACAACAACAAAACCAAAACCATCACCAAAACAACCATAACGTGAACACAACAACACATCAATCAAGCAATCAAGTGATAAATAATGTCAATGATCAAAGGGGACTACCCTAAACAAACAAGAATTCCATCAAGAAAAAGTACACCACTCTTAAGGAACCACTCAAAGTCATCATGAAGAAACTAATAAATGAAAACCTCATCAAGATTCCCACTTATGAAAACTACCAAGAACTAGACGTTAAACCCCCTTGGTACAACAAAAAATAGCTCTACGAATTCCACAAAATCAAAGGGCACACCACTAAAAATTGTATGAGGTTAAAGAACATAGTCCAAGATCTCATTGATCAAAGAATTATAAATGTGGAACAACCAACAGGAAACTAGAACCTCAAAATATACACAAATCTAATGCCTAACCATAACAATAAAGGGAACAATAACACTGATAAAGGGAAAGGCACCTTCAAAATTGTGAATCATGTGTATGAAACTGTTGTTGCTTCCCTAGATGAATACTGCATAGTAATCACTATCAAAGGAGCTCAAGCCAATTATGGAGTCACCACAAGAGGCCAAAAAGTTACTATCACATGATCATCCCAACCAAATAGAACTTTCATGTCCAATTCAAGATCCATTACCAATGATTACAGTGTGCTTGATCAGCTAAAAAGAATTCCAACACAAATATCCATCATTGAGTTATTAAAAATCTCATCTGCATGCCCATAAGAAAATCCTTGAGGAAGAATTGGCTTCATCCACTGTCCCCACAAATCTTGATGCAGAAAAATTCCAAGCTATGATCGAAAACATCATCACTCCAAACCTCCTTACATTTTCTGACCAAGATTTTCCCACTCAACCATCTCATAACTATGCACTCCATTTAGAGGTCCTAGTGCAGAAAATTAAAGTCAAGTGAGTCTTTGTGGATGGAGGTGTAGGCTTGAATATTTGTTCCCTCAAGCTGATTAAGTAGTTAAAAATCTCAGAGGATTCCATCAATGAAGGAAAGCGTATTAAAATTAGAGCATATGATGATTAGGAAAGAGTGTCCCAAGGCATAATCAGAATCCCTATTCAAGTAGGGCCAGCTATCATGGAAACCACCTGTCAGGTCCTGGACCTCGACCTGCCTTATAACATTCTCCTAGGACGTCCATGGATCCATGCAATGCAAGCAGTAGCATCAAATTTCCATCAATGTGTCAAATTCACATATGAAGGACAAGAGGTCACCATCCATGGAGATCCTAAACCATTCTCTTACTCCAAGAACCTTGAGGAAAAATACTACAAAATACCTCAAGTGCCTAAAAATGATGAAGGCCCATCAACACCGTACATTGATCCAACCACTTTCACTTCCACTTCTGCAACAAAGACACCAACCACTTCTACCATTCCCACCATCACTAAGATCAAAGTCATCATCCAGGATAATGGTTGTGGAAACTACACGATTCCCAAAAATGCTTTTGTGGTAGGAGAGTTACCACAATCTCCTAGATCACAAGGATGTCTGCAATCAAATGAAGCCTCCACATCTTAAACATCTCCTGAAGAATATCCAAAATTCATAAGTTGGGAAGATCTTAGATGAGAAGTCATAGAGGAGGACCCATCTCATCTCCTATACCAAGATAGTAGACCAACAACCAATCTACCAATGGATGATAGAAGCAAAGGTTTGCAAATGATGCTCACAATGGGCTATGATAGAAACCAGAGACTTGGGAAAAATAATAGTGGGCTTATAATACCTATCATTCCAGAGACATGAATGAGAAATCTTGGCCTTGGATGTACCCCTCCGAGTATAACCATACATGGCCGAAGTCCTCCAGTTAGAAAGGTCAATAATCCTCCTTAGCAATCCGCAGCTGAACTTCACTTACCCATATCTATAGGTCAAGTCATGGACAACTTCACATTTGACATAAATGGCATCTATAGTAGTAGTGATGATGAGGATCCCATAACCAACTTACCTAGGCTCTTCAAGGATACCACCTTTCTCATGATTAGCACCATATCCTTTGATTCAGACCATCAAAATCATGAAATCCACCTAGTTTACCCCCAACTCATCGATTATGACCAACAAGGACCACCAATTCTTGACACATTCAAAAATGATGAAGTGCTCTCATAATTCATGGGACTACAGGATAATATTCCGTGTGGGGATCACAAAGAAAGATTCATCATTGAGCTAGATACATAGGCCTATTATGGGGAAATGATTGAATCCCTCAGTCGCAAAAGTGAAAAATTAAGAATAATATCTAAGTCCTTGAGTGAAAACCACACTATGGTACTCTCTGACCTAAAAAAAGTAAAAAGAAAGGATGCATCCAACTATGAAAACCTCTTCGAGGCACCTGAGGATGGGGGATTCAATCTTCCTTTCAAAGCTCTACATTAGGAAAAATTAGCAGTCCTAGTAGAAAAGTGCAATCCAGTTAATCTAGGAATAGAGGGGACCCTGCACATCACATTTTATGCAGAGTCATTACTATTAGAAGAACAAGAACTCCTAGTAGCCTTCTTGAGAGCAAGAGAAGTTAATTTTGCATGGAGCTATGCAGACATGCCAGGGCTTGATCTAGAAATTGTAGTTCATCACCTAGCAGTATACTCTAAAGCAAAGCCTGCTAGACAAAAGCTCAAGAAAATGCACCCTCAGATCACCCTGCTAGTCAAAATGGAACTAAAGAAGTTATTAGATGCAAGATTCATTCGACCAATAGATTATCTAGAATGGGTGTCAAACTTGGTGCCTATCTCAAAAATTGATGGGAGCATCAGAATCTACACAGATTTTAGGGACTTGAACAAAGCATGCCCAAAAGATGATTTCCCATTGCCCAACATTTACATGATTGTAGACATGACAATGGGACACAAAATGCTTCCCTTGATGGACTATTTCTCAGGATATAACCAGATAATGATTGCTAAAGAAGACCAACACAAAATGGCCTTCACTTGTCCATGGGGGACGTACTATTGGAATATGATGCCATTTAGCTTAAAGAATGCAGGAGCAACATACCAAAGAGCCATGACATTAATCTTCCATGACATGATCCATAAAACTATTGAAGATTATGTTGATGACATACTAGCCAAATCCAAAAAGAGGAAGGATCACATAGCAACCTTAAGTGCCATTTTTGATAGGCTAGAGGAATACAAGGTCAGATTAAACCCAAAGAAGTGCATCTTCGACGTAAAATCAAGAAATTTGCTAGGATACATAGTATCAATCAGAGGTATTGTGGTAGATCTAGTAAAAGTAAAAGCAATCCTCGAGATGGAGGCACCCAAAACATTAAAATAATTGAGAGGTCTCCAAGGCATGCTTTAGTCCATCCAAAGGTTCATAGCATAGCTGGTAGATAAACAAAATCCATATTCTCACCTACTTCACAAGGGAGTAGCGTACAAGTGGGATAACAAGTGTGAAGAATCCTTCAATAAGATCAAAGAATATTTTCTTACACCACCAGTCCTAATGCCACCAATCCCAAGAAAGCCATTAATTCTCTATGTGTCAACAACAACAGTAGCCCTTGGAGCTCTTCTAGCTCAACATGATGAAAAAGGGATAGAAAGGGCCATATATTATATCAGCAGGACAATGGTTAGTCATGAGTTAACTTATTCATTGAGAAAGCATGTCTAGTAGTAGTGTTCGCTTCATAGAAATCTAGACATTACATGCTGGGACACAAAGTCAAACTCTTCACCAAAATCGACCCTCTCAAGTACTTACTATCAAAGGCAATGCTCACTAGAAGAATGGCCAAATGGGTCATGATACTATCAAAGTATAGCATTGAATACGTGGAACGGAAAGCAATTAAAGGCCAAGTCATCATAGATTAGCTTGCAGAAGCACCAATCTATTTAGAGAATCCTCTCATCTCAGAGTTTCCAGACAAATACATCTTCAATCTCAACATAGTCAACCATTGGAAACTTTACTTTGATGGCTCATACACGCAACATGGATCAGGATCCAGTGTCCTATTTATCACCCCACAAGGGGACTGCATACCAAGGTCCTATAAATTGGTGTTTCCCTACACTAATAACATTGCAAAATATGAGGCTTTAACCATAGGTCTCAGAATAGTAGTGCAGTGGCACATCATGGCCCTCAGAGTATACAGAGGCTCTCAGCTGATAATAAACCAAGTGAACGGTGAGTACCAAACTAAGGATGATAAGCTCACTCCATATAAGAACTGGTGGAGACTCTTAAGGAATCTTTTATCGAGATCACATTTGAGCAGATACCCAAAGCCAACAACGAAGCAGCAGACACCATGGCAATGATTGGATCCTTACTGGACATCCCTCACAATGTCCCAAAATATGAATTCTTGGTAGAGAAACATCTCGTGCCCACATTCAAGGTACCAGAATCAAAATTTTTGTGTGAAATCATTGGGCTTGGTGATCCCTGGTACCATGAAATTTATACCTACTTGCGAATAGGTGTCATACGTACTAACTTACCCTCAACCTTAAAATGAACCTTTGTTAAAAAGGCATGCTGATTCGTCATCTTAGGAGATACCCCATATCATAGGAGCATAGAAGGAACCTTACTACATTGCTAAAACACTAAGGAGGCATTGTCCGCTTTAACTGAAGTACATAACGATATATGTGGTTCACACTCAAGTGGAATGACCCTAGCCAATAAATTGTTGAGGATGGGGTATTATTGGCCTACAATGGAAAGAGAGGCACATGACTACATCAGAAGGTGTCTACAATTTCAGCAACATTGGGACCTCATCCATGCTCTAGCTCAAGAACTTCATCCCATCATCACACCATGGCCCTTTTTGTAGTGGGGGCTCGATCTCATTGGAAAAATAACTCCCACTTCATCTAATGGCCATAAGTTCATCATAACCGCCACTGAGTACTTTACCAAGTGGGTGGAAGCCATACCCATGACATATATAACCAAGAAGCAGATATCAAAGTTCATCCTGAACTATCTCATTTGTCGCTACAATGTCCCACAAGCCATTATATTATATAATGGGACACCATTTAAGAATCAGGATGTCCGCGACTTGTATGAAAAATTCAAAATTCAACATCACTTCTCCACCCCATACTATCCCCAAGGCAATGGCCAAGCATAAGCCACAAATAAAACCATTCTAAAGATCATCAAGAAAATAATCAATGACGTACATCATGATTGGAATTCATAGCTCAATCCTGCCCTCTGGGCCTACTGAACTAGTATCCACACACCCACCAGCTCCACCCTGTTCTCCCTAGTCTACGGATTAGAAGCAGTACTCCCCATTGAGATCGAGCTCCCATCACTAAGAATATCACTGCAAAACCTCATCACGAATGAAGAGTATTGAGTATCAAGACTGAATGAGCTGGAGCTACTGGATGAATGGCGTCTAGATGCTTTAAATCAATTGCAAGTCTATCAGATCATACTCAAGAGGAGTTATAACAAGAAAATCAGAAGCAGAACATTCCAAGTTAGAGAATTGGTAATAAAGGAGAATCAAAAGAATGACCCAAATCCAAATAACAAAGGAAAATTTGAACCCAATTGGTTGGGACCGATTGCTATCACACATCAAGCTATAAGTTAGGGGCATATCAGTTATCAACACCTGAAGGGGAACCTTTGCAAGAGCCCATGAATAGCTCCCATCTCAAAAAGTTTTATGCCTAATATTTCAAGGTATAGAACCAAAAAATCCAAAAAAAAAAGAAAATGTCATGAAAAAATGGTTACCTTGGCGAAAACCTGGCAAATTGGTGTCTTGGTGACAACAAAAAAATCAAAAAAGAAAAAAATACAAAAAAATTAGAAAAAGGATAAAAAATAGTAAAAAGAAAAATCATCCTCTAGATTCGTGTATATTCTTGAAGTCCTAAAATCAAAAAATCTAAAAACATCAAAAATCCAAAAAATCCAAAAATATAAAAAAAATACAAAATCCAAAAACATTCAAAACATATCAAAATCCCAAAATAGGTCAAAAAGTCAATCAAGAAGTCAAAAACAAAGTTTTCTTGTCAAACTACAGGTCTTTGAGCCTTGAACATAGGCAAGGTTGATCTTTGATCATCCCTCGAGACACTTAGCTCAGCCCTTTAGGAGTCTGTCATAATAAACTGGCATTTCATCATGTATATTGTCATTTCTAAATTGGTCAAGTCATTAGTCGAACTATGTGGTCTCTACATGTATAACATAGGCAAGGTTAATCTATTGATCAGCCCTCGAGGCCCCTAGGATAGGTCCTTAGGTTAGTCTCTTGGTCAAAATCTTAGAAAACCCCAAAACATTGGAAAATTTAATCAAAAACAAAACATTTGAAAATCTCTAAAAATACCAAAAAAAGCCTCAAAAACATTGCAAAACTCCAAAAACATTCAAATATTTGAAAAAATACATCTATCTCATCTCACTTTCACCCACAATAACATCACTCATAATAAATGATCATCATCCTCAACCTTTGGTAAAATAATTGGAAACAAGTCTAGCAAGTGAAAAGTGAAAACTCAAAACGTTAAGTCTCAGGTTTAAGTCAATACATAAACAAGTTGGTCAACTCTTTGTGTCAATAGCCCATCATCCAATCAGTCCCAAATCAATAATCTGATAACATCATGTCCTAGGATGTATCCTTCCTACAATGGGCATTATCTTTGGCAATAGTTTTGGTTCTTATCATTAAAAACACATTTGATTTTGGTTAGCAGTATTGAAGAACATCAGCTTGTTTGTTTACTTTATCTTGGTCTTTTGACTTATCTCTTTGCACTCATTCCAATAACCTCTCGATGATGTCCAAACAAATGGATTTAAAGAGATAGGAATGGGGCAATGATCATTATCTTTTGTCTGCTATGCTTGTTGGACATTCTTGTAATATAACTTGGCAAATACTTGCTTTGTTAGATATGTATGGAGGATGTTTCAAGCAACTTGTTGACTATTGCATTGATAGGTTATACCTTTCTGTGTTTTGGTCTGAGGTGTTTGAAACTTCTAAAGTGCATCCTAGCAAGGTTTTCATATGTCAAGTGTGAACAAGAATATTTCTGTCTATTTATCGAGTCAGAGTCCATCACACTAAGTGCAATTCCATCTTGGTTCTTTATACCTTGATGCATCGTGCTTATGCATGTTATCAAACATAAGGTAAGTGACCCTTTTAAAATGCCAATCCCTAATAAGTAAATCATCAATTTATTATCATTATCTCTCATAAATTTGGCTTGTTGGATCCTCTTGTCATCATCTCATTTCTCATTTCTTCCTTTCTGCACTAGCATCATGTCATGATCAGTTAATCATCATCACCAGTGCATCCATCCTGCATCCACAAACTATCAACATTTTTCACATCATCTAACATGCATTTTCATCATCATAATATAGATCTGTTAGTCTAAGCATCTCATAAGATCATATATTTGCATAAAACATCTATTGCATAATCATATAGGCATCATCACATCATCCATCTCACGTGCATTGCATTATCATTTAAGTTGTTTAGGATAATATAGATTGGTTATTCTAAGCATCTTAAAAACCATCTCATTTGCATCATCATCATAACCATCTATTTTGAACCTCTTTATTGTGAGATCGACCCTCGAATCGAATCTTTTCGCTCGATCTCTTGAGGGGGAAAATGTACTAATGTACTTCTTTTCACTGGGGCATCCGAAAAAATCATAATTTTTTTAAATTTTGATTGCAGCAAGTTTATTCTTTGAACCAACACAACAAGTACATTGCTGCAAAGAGGGGCAAAATGTAGACACTTAAAATATGCATTTATTTCAATTCACCATTTTAATTAAATAACCTTTCTTTAATTAGATCTAGCATTTCATCCTTTAATTAAATAAACTCACTTTATTTAATTAAATCATTACCTCATTTGATTAAATAGATCACTTTTTAATCAAATCCTAACATTCCATCTTTGGATTAAATAAATCATCTCCCAAGTTCACCTCCTTTAAATAAATTAACCTTTATCATACATCATCCTTTTAATTAAATAAACCAAACTTTATTTAATTAAATCTCAAATTCATATTCCTCCCTTTTGATTTAAATAAATCAAAGTATCTAAGTCAAAATGGGTCAAAAACACCTAATCATCATCTTAAGTTAATCAAACTGTGATTAATCTAATCTAATCGCCCATCACATCCTCTAGATTTTCCCACTTGCACAAATAAAGCATTTTAATTCATTTATTAAATTCCTCATTTTCCCTCAACAAGGCATCTTTGGAGAATATTCCTCAAGTTTTAATTTGGAAACAAGTTGACTTGTCCCTTCCAACATGGCAATAACTCCCCTCCTACATGTCCCCCACTTGGCATTTAAGTCTCTTTTTCTCCCTCCAACAAGCCAAATTTGAATTTGAAAAGACCAACCAATCTCATTTATTGGCACATTGACCAAAACTTGCACATCCTCCATCCACTCACAAGGTAATAAGTGGCTTCTTCTTATTGGCTAAATCTTTATCCCATATTGCTCTCTTTTGAGCACTCTTTCAAGTTGAGAGTCTATAAGTAGAAGCCTCATTCTTCAACAATCCATCCACAATCTTATGCAAAGTTACTCTCTTCAATTGAGAACTATTTTTTCCCACTTCACTCCATCTTCAACAATCTTCATCATTTGATCTTGTCAAGGATTGGGAAAGGGTCACTTTTCACAAGTGACACCAATCCACTATGGAATAGGTATATGTCATGTTTCTATATATATCTTTTGATCATCTTTGTTATTTGTTGCATTTTGGAGCATGATATGTTATTTCATAGGAGTATTCATAGATTTGCATGTGTATGAGCTAACCCACTAATGAGTGTTGGAGATTGATCATTTGCAGATTTAGGGGTGCTCACCCTAAAATATAACTCCCCCCATATTGTTCATTGTTTAACTTTGAACATGTAAAATGAAGTAATGGAAACCGACATTGTGTTTTCCAACATGCAATTATTTTGTGCAAGCACTAGAATATATGAATTGAAAAAGGAATCTACTCTAAAAACACTTCAAAAGATGTATAACAAAGTGAATGAGATAGATAATGTATTGGTTTCAAGTTTCATAAATCATATACTCAAACCCACTCTATTTTCCAACCTGCAATTATACCGTGCATTTATAGAAAAGAAAACAAATTGTAGACCACATTAAATACATAAAGGAATTAGTCTATAGGCTTTCATTTTTAGATAAGAAAACAAATGGAGGAGGTCAAACAAATTCTTTTAAATCTATTTCATGTATACTATGTTGTGAAACCACACATTTAGGATGATAACATCCCCTACTTACAACATTACTACATTGTAGTTATTCATAGTTCTACATTGCATAGTTCTTTCTAAACATTAGTCTATCGACTTCACATTTGTGGTTGAACTAATAATTCATATACTCATAATTCATGGAAAATATTTATGACTAATAATTCATAGACTCATAATCATAATGTCTAAAGGGGTTATATTCATCTTGTAACCCACATAAAACTAACTAAATTGACTTGAGGGGTGACTAACCAATTGGGTTGTTAGGTTAGAGGGTTTTAGAATAGAATCTAGGTTGTAGGTTTCATAACACCATCTATTTTCCAACCTCTAATTATTCAGAGGTAGTATAATCACTCACAACCCACTATGTTTTCCAACCTACAATTATTTTATGCATTTATTTTTCCATTATTTTATACATTTATTTTATGTTCAATAATCTTATTATCTAGGGAAAGTGCTACTACACATTTTCCACCTAATACACAACACTTAATTCTTGAAGGTGTGTGTCCTATGTTAGTGACCTAGGACCTATTCTCCACTTGGAAATGGGTCCTCACTAGGTCCTAGGACCCTATTTTCATATAATATTACACATTGTTCGAAGTGTGTGAGAGGTCAAGTGTGTGTGAGAGAGAGGGAGAGAGGGAAGGAGGGAGATATGGAGTGGTAGGGTGGAAGGGATAGAAGGACCCAAAATAGACTTAGTAGGAGGGGGAGATGTGATGGTAGATTATGAGAGATAAGCACTAAAAATGGATTTACAAGATAGAGGATGGATAGGGATAATGTTTTTGGGTTGTTATGATGGAGGGAAATGGTGACAAATAGTTTAGAAGAATGATAATAGATAGTGTATTTACTTAAGAGATTCTTCATGCTCTTAATAAGTTGAGGAAGGAGCATGGTCACTATGTGCAATGAGACTATGGAAATGCAAAATTAGAGGCATCAAGTACTAGAATATATGAAATCAAAAAGGAATTTTCTCTAAAAAACCATGAAAACAAGCATACCAAATTGAATGAGATAGATAATGTATTGATTGAAGAGATTCTTCATGTTCTTGAGAAGTTGAGGAAGGTGAATGCACAATATATGCAATGAGAAAATGGTAATGTAGAAGAGGATAAACTCAAGAGGTTTTGTATTGCATATGAATTTGTGCAAGAAAAGAAAGTGAGATGATTCTATAAGTGGATTTGAACAAATTAAGCCAAAAATTTGAATAGGAAAAATCAAATCTAATTGCAGAAAAAGAGAATCAATTGGGTGGAGACATGAAATTCTTATCTAAAAAGGTAGACAAGTCTTGTAAAGAACTTGTTAAGAGAAAAATTTTCATTCTCTAATCATAGAGACTTTCAAATGAGAAAAAAGTTGTTGCAAAGCTACTTAAAAGTATTCAAGACATTGAAAAATATATCCAAGAAAGGGATGTTGATGTCCTAAGAGTTGATGAGGGAACAATAGATCTAAATTTATGTATACAATCAATAATAATTATTTGTTAAATTCAAAATAAGGCATATCTCTCACCATCCCTCCTAACTTTCCTCTCACTCCCTTTGTCCCTCTTTCCCCCTCTCTCTCTTTCCACCTACCCATCTCTTTATCTCTCACCCCCTCCCCTCTCTCTCCCTCCCTCCATCCCTCCCATCCCACATCTCCCTCACTGTACCTACCCCTCTCTCTACCTCTCCCTCCCCTCCTCTCTCTCTCTCACCACCTATCTCTACCTCTCCCACCCTATATAGATCCCTCTCTCTACCTACCTCTATTATGTTTACCTTACCTCTCTATACCTACCTCTCCCTATCTACCTATCTCCTTCCTTCCCTCTCTCTCTCCCTCCTTCCCACACAGCCTTCCTCCCTCCCTACTTTTGTCTCTCACTCTCTCTATACCTACATGTCCCACATTACTTCTCTCTCTCACTCTCTCACATACACACAACCTCTCTCCACCTACCCCTACCTCCCTCCCTCCCTACTTCCCTCTCTTGATCTCTCTATACCTACATGTCCCACCTTACTTCTATCTCTCTCTCTCTCTCTCACACACACACACACACAACCTCTCTCCACCTACACCTCCCTCCCTCTCTCCCTATTTCCCTCACACTCTCTATACCTACAACCACGCTTCAATGGTGAAGGCAGTGATCATTGAGTGGAGTGAGAAATTTAGTATTTACTTAGGTATGTGATACTATAGCACTAATTTATTGAGACCTTGATTATATTACACGAGAAAGTGTATTTTCCTTCAACCACTTATCTCTCGTCATGGTATGCATTTTAGAGCACATAAAACTATACTAGTAAGTGATTCCTCTAGTAGATCCTACACTTCTTAGGGCCATTAGGTGGCATAAAATTCATCACTTTGATATGGTCAAATGAGTACTTGTGACTTTAACTAGATGAGGAATAAATTGTAAACCCTTAAATAGAAATGTACTAGAGTTGGATAGGAGATCAAGCTATACAAGTCTACTATTGACTAGTGAGATCTATGATATATATAAATTCCCTAGTCAAGACATCTAATATATTGATTATTATATTACCTCGGAGTTGACTACCTAGATGAATTTTCCCTAGTGCCCCATACTAGTACCTGTTACTCTAGTTTTGTATTTCCATTTTCCTATTTCACATACTGCACATGCACCTTCCTGAACTTCTCAAGATCAGGAAACATGAAGGGATAGGAACCATAATGGACTTAGTAAGAGGGGGACATATGATGGTGGATAGTGGGAAATATGCACCAAAATAGATTTATAGGATGGAGGAAGGAAGAGGATAACATTTTTGGGTTGGTATGATGAAGGGGGATGGTGAGAAATGGTTTAGAAGAATGATAATAGAGAATTTATTGACTTAAGAGATTATTCACTCTCTTGATAAGTTAATGAAGGATCATGTACACTATGTGTAATGGGAAAATGGAAATGAATAACTGGAGGTAGCATGTACTAGAACGTATGAAATGAAAAAGGAATCTACTCTAAAAACACATGAAAAGAAGCAGACCAAAGTGATCTATATATATTTGGAGAGGAGGATTGCATCCACCAAACAAAGGCTAGGAAAAGGTTTTTCAAGATGATTGCATCCACCAAAAAATATATGTTAATTGAGTACTTTTTTAACCTACTATTTTGAGGCACATCCACCTTATCTCTAGACATCAACATACAAGTGAAAATTTTATTTTATTCCATTAGTCAACATCATCATCACATTTAAGAGAGATAGGTATAGAGAGAGTTAGGGAGAGAGGGAGGGATAGGTGGAGAGAGGGAGGGAAGGAGGGAGATAGGTAGTGGTAGGGTGGGAGGAGCATTACTAAGTCAACAAGGAAGACTAGTATCTGGACTTTATCCACTTCTTCATTGCTATTTTCCTATTGCACATACTACACACTTCCTAAGTGGTTAATTTTAGTCCTTTATTGTTTTGCTACAATTTCAACACTTCCAACTATTTATTTTTCTACACTTAGATCTATTTTTTCCTTTTCCTTATCATTTATTTCCAATTGTATTTGTTCCATGGAATTATTATGTTCAAGAATCTTTGACTTCATTTGTTCAACTCCACTTATATAATCATCTCTCACTTTCCTTGATTACACAAATTCATATGCAATACAAAACCTCTTGAATTTATCCACTTTTGCATTGCCATTTTCCCATTGCATATGTTGCACACACACCTTCCTCAACTTCTCAAGAATGAGAAGAATCTCTTCATTCAATAAATTATCTATCTCATTCACTTTGGTCTACTTCTTTTCATGTTTTTTTAGAGCATATTCCTTTTTCATTTTATACATTCTAGTACATGTTGCCTCCAATTCTAATTTTCCATTTTCCCATTGCACATAGTGCACATGATCCTTCCTCAACTTCTCAAGAGAAGGAAGAATGTCTTGAGTTAATACATTATGTATTATCATTCTTCCAAACTTTTTATCACCATCCCCCTCCATCATTCCAACCCAAAAACATTATACCTATCCCTCCTTGACACTATAAATAGAATTTGGGTGTCTATGTCCATAATTCACCATTGCATCTCCCCCTCCTACTAATTCTATTTTGGGCACTTCTATCCCTCCCACCCTACCACTCCCTATCTCCCTCCTTCCCTCTCTCCCTCACAAATACCCTTACCTCTCTACCTACACCTCCCTCTTTCCATCTCTCTCCCTCCCCCCTCTCTCTATCTCCACTCACCCTCTCCCTCTATACCCACCTTTCCCTTAATCCATCCCATCCCACCTTTCTTCTAATCGCATCTCCCTCCTTCCCAACTTCCCCCCTCTATTTACTTCTCTCTCCCCTTCGCTCTCTACTTTCCCTATCTCCCCTCACTCTACCTACCTCTCCCTCTATTCCTTCAACCTTACCTCTCTCTACCAACCTCTCCATGTCTCCCATATTTCCTCTCTCTCCCTTTATCCCTCCCATGCTACCTTGCTAGACCTCTCCCACCCCCAATTCCTCTATACTTTTCTCTATCACTCCTCTCTCACTATCCCTCCTAACCTTCCTCTCCCTCCCTTTGTCCATCTTCCCCCTCTCTCTTTCCATCTACCCCTCCCTTTATCACCCACTCCCTCCTTCCCTCTCTCGCCCTCCCTTCATCCCTCCCACCCCACATCTCCCTCACTCTACCTACCCCTCTCTCTCTACCTCTCCCTCTCCCCTCTCACTCTCACATGCATATCACCTCTCTCTACCTATGCCACCCTACCTATATCCCTCTCTCTACCTACCTCTCTCTATTGTGTTCACCTTACCTCTCTCTAACTACCTCCCCCTATCTCTCTCCTTCCCACACAACCTCTCTCCACCTACCTCTCTCTCCATTCCTCCCTCCATGATTCCCTTTCTCACTCTCTCTATACCTACATGTCCCACCTTACTTCTTCCTCTCTCTACCTCTCTCTCCCTACCTCAAGTTCCCTCTCCCTCTCCCTCACACACAAAAAATCTCTCTCCACCTACCTCTCCTATTATCCTACCCTTCTTCCCTCCCTCATTTCCCCTTTCTCAGAAGCTTGATAGAGTTAAAATGGAGTGTACCCTTGCTCTATTTGATATGGTCTCTCTGCTGCTTGAAATTGAATATTACAAATGGAATGTGGATTTCTCTTTAAAAGAACATAATATTGGTATTGTTAAATGATTTTAATATAAAAATGGTAGCACACACCTACTAGAAAATGTGTTGACGATAATAAAGGGTAAATGATTCTATTTATAGACTCTTGTTGTGAGGAATGATGTAATTCAAAGATCAGAAATATGAGAGATTAGTAATATTTGTGGTAAATTTTGAAAGTTCCTTTCATTACATTCATACTCTCTAAATTAGAAAAGGTTTTCATTACAACAATTGTAGGTTGGAAAAAACTAGGTGTTATGAAACCCACAACCCACATATTATTGCATAACCCTCTACACGTAACAACCCAATTGGTTAGTCACCCCTTAGGTCAACTTGATTCATTTTATGCATCCCCCACCTAGGAATCCTCTCCAAGCTCTCCACCCTTGAGCTTAGAATAAGTAGAATGCAATCACTCACAACCCACTGTGTTTTCCAGCATATGCTTTTTTTGTGCATTTCTTTTTACATCATATGAGGAAATTGAAACACAATTTTTATTTTAAGTAACAATTGTGGTAAATTTTGAAAGTGCCTTTCATTATATTTGTACTCTCTAAACAAGAAAAGGCTTTCATTAAAACAATTGCAAGTTGGAAAACACTAGGTGTTATGAAACCCGAAACCCATATATTATTGTAAAACCCTCTACACATAACAACCTAATAATTTAGTCACCCCTCAGGTCAATTTGGTTAGTTTTATGTATCCCCCACCTGCAAATTCCCCAAGCTCTCCACCCTTGAGCTTTAAACAAGCACAATTAAATAAATCACAACCCAATGTGTTTTCCAACTTGCCATTATTTTGTGCATTTATTTTTTAATCATATGAAAAAATTGAAATGCAATTTTTACTCTAACTAACAATTGTGACACATTTTGAAGGTAAATTTCATTGCATTATTACTATGTAAAGAACAAAAAAAAATTATTACATTCATAATGTTATGTAAAACTACATGTTGGAAAACACTGGGTGTTATGAAACCTGCAACCCACATATTGTTTTAAAATCGTAAACACACAAAAATACAATTGGTTAGTTACCCCCTAGCTCAATTTGGTTAGTTTTGTGTATCCCCAAAATGCAACTCCTTCCCATTCTCTCCATCATTTACCTTTGAACGTGCATAATGAAGTAACAAACAACACACATTGTGTTTTTTGAGATGTAATTTTTTTGTGCATTTATTTTTCAATCATATGAATAAATTGAAACACAACTTTACTGTAACTAGTTACCATTTTTGGTTGTGGGTACCTTCCTCATGAAGAGTGTCCAACAAAATAGCTAGCTGCTATAGTATCTTTTCTCTCTAACTTGTGAGTTGTGTATTGAATTAAATTTGTTAGAAAAATTCATAATTGATGGATATAGATAACAATCTTGTGAGATTATTGATGGTATGATTGATGACTTTGACACTTTTAAATAGATTTAACCATACAAAAACAATTTCAATTTGATCTTTATGTATTAAACTTTTGGTATCTATTTAGTTATGAATGACTTGTGACCTCATCTTTGAAATTTAATATATATATGAAGGTATAAATTGATAGATTTAACCATAATTTTGGTTCAATGAAAGTTATAATGTTGTCTTGATATATTTGAATGGTGTCAATGCAACTTTTTTCCTTTACTATTTTTCTTCAGGTGCTTTCACTATTTAGGATAGTGTTTAGTATTCATATAATAGGGGTGGAACTATTGGTTCTGATAACTTTTATCATCCACTTGGTGGGACCCTCACTACATCGTCTCATCATATTATATATGTTTCTATGTATGTTGTTATGTATGTTTTTATGTGTTCTGTATGTACATAGGTGCATTTTTTTGGGAGATTAGTTCTATCCACCATCTATTATTTATGGTTTGTATAAACATACAACATAGAAACATGCAATAGATCTAAACATGATGTCACAATATCATATCTTTTGTAAATCATCAACAACTAACATGTCTCAATGCAAGAAATACCCATCAACCAACTTATAAAGTAACACCATCACTAACCATATAGTTGATCTAAATATATAGATTAAATACATACAATACATCTCAAACTTACAACATCATATCTTTTGCAAATCATCAACAACTAACATGATACTAAAATTATATTTATGAAAGAAATTTATAAACAATCAAAACAACAAATACCAACATAATCTATGTATTTGATGACACATAGTTAGAAAAATCCTATATCGACAAGAATTCAAAGCAACGAACATTAAGAAATTACATCATAAACAAGATAGATCTTGATTTCATTGCCCATTCAACTTATAAATGAAACTAAAAGTTACCATGCAACATTGAACAAATACAATGTACCGAAATTGATAAGGGAAGTTCAACAAATTGCCAAAGTTTTAAAGGTTAATATAAAGTTACAAAATAAAAATAAAAATAAAACCTTTCTATATTGAATTTAGCTTAATAAGATATAGTCACATCAAATAACAGTTACAGCCAGATGACATGGCATGACCACCGAAAGAATATTAAAAATAAAAATTGAACTTGAGATTAAGGACGATAAACCATAAAAAAATTGGAAAAGAAACCATCAAATCAACAAGGCAATAGCAAAGTGTATATATCGTATAACATATAAGCAAGTTCATCCTGAACAGTTTATATTGTTTCAAAATTCAAGCCTATAATCTGATAAAGTCTTAGAGGTATATACAACTGTACATGTCATCCCTATTCAGAAAAGTTGTTTCTTATATTTCAGCTAACATCGGAACAAGCTAGGACTACTATCAATTCAATTATAAAATCAAGAAAGCGCCTATTATTTGACATTGTTAAGGAGCTTCCCTCTATTACTTTGTCTTTCAAATCAGTGACATGAGTGCAATAATCTACTTATAAAGATTCATCGATAGTGTCCTAAAATCGCTTAAAAAATAGATCACGCTGCTACGTGTTGTATGAATGATAAAAAGAAATATAGTCCAGTCTATGCTTTTTCAACCACAATATCATACTTTCACGAAGTGTGGTATGAAGGAGGTTCCCCCTTTGCCAACTTCTACTCAATATGATGGTGTTGGAAATAAAAAGATATGTGTGGCAATAAATAGAGATGCACCCTTCACAACGGTGAGGTTGCAGGTTCCTTGAACAAACTCACACATTGTGAAATAGATGGAGACTTTCCTTCCACCTTCACCTAGCAATGGTAGCAGCCTTGTGAATCTGGTAACAACCCCACACTCTGCAGGATCAAATACACTCCTCCCTTCATCTACAGAAGAACCCTTGAACACATAATCAACACGATGATACATAGTTGACGCAATGGCAAAGTGGAGTTCAAAAACTCTCGCTTTTTATTTTGATCTTCCCAAATGTTCGTCCTCCGTGCAAGTCTAAGAAATAACATCCGTCTTTTTCTTAACTCACAAACGTCTGTCCTCCGTGCAGTTTATCTCCATTTACTTATGCTTACCTATGGAAACTTCCATGTTGGGGCCCACACTACACCATGCCATCATGTTATGCATGTTTCTATGTGAACCATAGATTTTTGGGACTAGGAATGCTAAGTCTCTTTTGTTCAACAAGGGTCTTTCACCTAATCAAAAGAGATAGATCCCACACCCAAAATCTAGGTGGTTCTTTCAATCTAAGATATGTATGATGAAATTATATCTCAACACAATGTTCTAGATGCAATAAAGTAATGAAATTGATTGATTAAACATGCAAAACTAGTGAAAGATGAAATGTTTGAAAACACATTGTATAATGCAAAATCACTTAGAAACGAACGCAAAACTAAATAGAATTGAACCAAACTGAAAGTGTGCACCTGGAATGTGGATGAAAACAGGAAATATCTTCTAAAATGTTGATAATCTTGATTTTCAGGCTTGGTGGGACTCATTCGCCATTCTGGGCGAATTAGTCCTAGTTCTGCAAAACTGAGTTAGAACCTGTTTTTGACAAAAGGGTACTTAAAATGCATAAAACTCAAAATTGACCCTGGAGTGGGACTCATTTTCCACTCATGGCGAATGAGCCCACTTTTGAATTGCTAGATTTTCAAAAGTGGAATTTGAAGCTTCTGATTTGCACTGACTTCCTAAAGGTGTCTAATTTCGAAACTCTGATTTACAAGTCTGAAAATGAGTTTTTGTTTCAATATTTTGACTTTTTGAATGAGGAAAAAAATTTAGCACCCTTGCAAATTTATCTTCAATGATTTCCAAGCTTTGAAGAGACCTAAATCTGCAAACACACAAGGCAAGAGAGAGAAATGTTGAATGTTAGGGCATGGGGGTTTGCCTTGGTCAAACCCCTTTTAGGTAATTAAACCAAAATGATGAAAGAATGGAATGGAACATGTAATAATGGAATTGATTACCTTTCCATGATTTTTTCTCCTGAATTTCTACAACAATGGAGGAAGATTCAGCCCTTGAATGTCGTTAAGAGCTTTCTTGATGTCTTGCAATAATAAAACCCTAAGTTGCTTGACTTGAGATAGAAGAATGATGGACGAATGAATGATAAGAGATAATGTGTGTGTAAAATGAGTTAAAATACTTATATTTATAGGAAATTCACCTATTTCACCCATTAATACCTCATCATAGGCCGACATGAAGTAATATTAAAATTTTAAATTTCACTTTTTTCTCGCTCAAAGGTCAAAATTGAGCCAAATGGGACTCATTCGCCACCCATGGTGAATGGGTCCCATGTGGATGGGGTTGATTCACCATGCATGGCGAATGGGTTCCATAGGGGCCAATTTGATAGCTAGGAAGCCAGGAGATAAGGATATAAGGTTTAAAATGCAACTTTGTCGAGTATTTGATCAATTTAAGCCTCAAGATGCACAATATGGGTTAATAGGGGCCTATTAGTGATGATGTAAATGTCAATTAGGGCTTGGGACACAAAATTCAATGTGAAAGTGTGATTAAATACACTTTTCAACACTAAAATGTGGTCCACATAGCCTAAAAAGGCACAAAAATCAATGTGAATGTGTAAGACACATTACAACACTAGTTTTTCATTAAGTTTAATTCAAAAAACTTCTAGATTGATGTGATGATATTATTAAACATATTTTATAATGTTGAATTAGCGATAAATGGGTTTAAAATTAAGTCTAGAAAGCGTGAAAATCCTTTACAAGACTTTACAACACCTTTACAAGATGTCGTTAAAAACATGTTATTCAATTTATAAGGGTCCAAGACCTAGTGTGGATGCATAAAATGCCTCACAACACCTGAATCAAGGCCTCATTAAGTCCAATTTATCATGAATTAATCCCATGTGAAGCAAAGGATACTTTTTTCTATGGCACATTTAGCCCCCCACTTTAGTGAGAGGATGAACTTGTTTCAAACTCACACTAAAGTAGACATTCAAGAGAGATCTAAGTGTTCAGATGTAGATGACAAAGAATGAAAAAGATCAAAGGAGGTGGCTAAGCTCCCAAGATCGGAGATCCTAAGTCAAACCATTAAGATACAAAATCATGCAATGGAAAAAATGAGAAAGATGAAAATCAAAAGGTTGATCAAGCTTCGATCATTTGTCCAACTAGTTGTGGATCAGATCTAGGCTTGTTTGTTTCAGAAAAAAATGCATACTCACTATGGGGTGACGAAACTCTTGGTTGTCCGTCGGGTGAGAAATCCACAATATACTCACTTTGGGGCCACGAAACTTCTAATTGTCTGTGGGGTGAGAAATCCCAAAGGTGAGATACATACGCTAGTTGGTATGCACTCGAACAAATAGGTGGCTATGGGGATTGTCGTGTCACTAAATGGGCTTCCCACTCAACCATATCAAAGTTATACCTCCTGATAACTTTAACAAGGTACCACAAGGTAAAATAATTTTCAAGCTCTATGAGGTAAGAAAAACTTCGTATGCTTGACACTCATAGAAATTGTTAATGAAAAATAGTGTAAGGATTATTCAAAGGGATTTTTCTTTGTTCGTGCAATGTCTCATCTTAGGGAACATCATACTCAATTTCTTCAAGAGAGGATAAGTGCAAACGATCTCCTCTTGTTTCTAAGAGAAAAAAAAGAAGCAAAGTCTCATCTTGGGGAACATTGTACCTAATGTTTCCAAGAGAGGGTTCAATCGAAAGAGAAAGAAAATCGCACAATGAAATGTGATTGGTGATGTATGCCCCCACTTTAAAGTGGTTGCAAACACCAATACTGTGTTGCTTTAAAGTAGAAGAAGGAGAACATGAGAGCTTACTTAGAAAGCCCTATGCCAAGTCATATTTTTTCAAGAAGCTATTTCATGAAAAGGGGAGTATGTCATATGCGAGCCAACTTAAGGCATTTCGTCCACATCCCAAGCTTGCTCTTATATTCATGAAAGGTTAATGACTAGCCAAAGGATGCAACCACAAGTGACATACGAGGACAAGGCAACTAAAACCCTTGCCCCCACTGAGTACAGGACAAGGGTGAGCTGAAGTGATTAATGAAAAAGATGATAGAGTGAAAATCAGTATCAATTAGAGGAACTAGGTGGCCCCCACATAGGGAAGCATACCAAACTCTTGAAAATGTTGGATTTTACGATTCAAAGCCTTACATTCATTAGTGGAATGACCATGAACTTTATGATAGGAGAAAAATGAAGTCTTGTAAGAGCATTTCTTTCAAGTTTTGGGAGGGAGGGTGATGAAGTGATCTTGGAGGAGTCTCAACAAGATACCCTCTTGATCAATGGTAGAAGGTGGTCTTGTGATTTGTGTCAAAGATACATCTTGCTTAGTAGTAGATGTCATACTTATACAAGTTTCTCTAGATTGTGAGATTTTGTTCTCACTCTTATAGGAGGAGAGAAAATCTATCGAATCATTGGTGTCTTGTGAGATGGAATTTCCATTAAGTGAAGGTGTAGTTGTTTGTGTTATATTTGGTAAAGGATGAGGTTCAGGACCACTAGTATTGAGGAGTTCAGGATGGATGATGGTGAAGGTTGATTTAGGAGTACCATGTGTGGGGTTGTGTATGTTGAGTGAGGGTTTGGAAATCTCTATCACATTTCAATAGCCAAGACCATGAATTGTTTGTTGTGTGATGAGGATCAATAGGGTTGTGAATACCTTGTTCTCGAGAATTTTTTTTTTTCCACTTTACCCAAGTTGTTTTTGAGGTTTAACCTTTTCCATAAAGCATCTTCATTTCTTTGGATCAGGTGATGGTTCGTTATTGTGTTCATCAAAGGTTGTTGTGTATGTTGTATTTTCTTGCATAGATGGTTGAGAAGATTATGTAGAATTTTGATTTTTCATGATGGTTGGTTCTCCTTGTTTCTCATCTTTCTTTTGTGTAATTATGTATTCACCCATAAATTATGGTGTGAATTCTAAGGATCCCCAATCATCACCAAATAATTTGGATGGTGATTCATCATCATTGTGTTCAATTTCAAGAGAATCTATGTTGGATGTTGGAATTAATGTTTTTTAGAGGACTTGTAGCTCCTTTTTCAAGCTGCAAGCAACTTTCAAGCTTAGGGTCTATTTCAACTTGATAAATTTTATTTTTATAGACATATTTCATTATAGGATGAAGGGTTGAAGGAACTGCATTCATCTCATGAATCCATGGTCTTCCTAAAAGAAGATTATATGAAAGAGAATAAGGCGTGACATGAATAGGAGTTTGGAAAGTAGCCACCCTAACTATAATAGGAAAAGTAATTACACCGAGTGATTGCTTTGTTGTATTATCAAATCCTTGAACAGATACAGAATCAGGTGTTATTTGTGACTTTTCAAGACACAATCTATCAAGGATATTCACACTGCACACATTAAGGGTAGAACCATTATCAATAAGGGTTTGCTTTATCTCTATCTGATTGTATTGAGCAATGATCATGAAAGAATCACTTTGTTTTCACAAATCTATAGGAGGGATCTCATGTTGATGGAAAGTAATGTCGAGATTCATGTTATGGATTAAAGTTGCCACATCATTTAGAGTTCTACTAGGAGGAACTGCAAATTGTTGTAAGGTTGTTCGAAGAATAGTGTGATAATTGGGTGAGTTCTGAAGTAAATACCAAAGGGAAATATTTGCAGGAGTATTCATTAATTTTTCGACAAGGTCATACTCCTTTGTGTGAGGGATGTAACAAGGAGCACTAGGCGGATTGGGTAAAGGTAAAGAGGGTGGGGTTGGTTGCAGCAGTTGTGGATTATTTTGAGTGTTATATGTATGAGCAATGGTATTATAACTCAACTGTTGTGATACATTATTTTGAGGTGGGTAAAGGATAAGTTCAGGTTTATTTTAAGTTTGTTGTTTGTGTTAAGGTGGGTAGAGAGTAAACTCAAGTTTAGGTGGAGGTTTATGTGATGGTGGGTAAAGGATGAGTTGAGGTTGAATAATGTTAACATCCCTTAACAAGTGAGAGTCCATATCATTATGGTGGTTCTTGTCTTGCATTATGATATCCTTCATAAGAGGAGAGTTTTAAAGAGAACGATAGACCAAATTTTCTTAACATTCTATGACTTCATCAAAAGTATGAGGATGATCAAGATTGAATTTTTTTCTTAAGAATTTTTCCATAGGTGAAAGGGGACAACTGAGATTCTCACGACTCTCATTGGTGATGTTTGGTAACAACAATGTATCTTCATCACAACTAGGAGAAATACTAGGAGAAAAACAAATTTGGTTATCATTATCATTTATGACTCCATTCCTTTGTTCCCTAATGTATTCCAAAAAAAAGGGGTAGGGAAGAATCAAAAGAGGATTTTTGTAGACCAACATGCCTCGCCATTTATAATCTTATCTTCCTCAAAATTATTCTCACAATCCAAAGAAGAATGGAGATTGGGTAAGGTGATGTTAATGAATGTGTCTATGATTTCATTCTCTTGTGCTAAAATATCTTCCCAAAGGGGATGAGAAGGACAAACAAGATCTTCATGGTTAGTCAACCAGTGATCTTTCACTCAAGATACCTTCATCACTGAGAAGAGGTATTGGGAGAAGAAAAAATATGATTTTTAGCATGGTTATGTCTATGTTTGTATGCTTTTCTATCACATCATCCACACTATATGAGAGATTGGAGGGGGTGTGAGTTTAAGATTAAAATTGTCATTTTCACTCTCTTGCACTAAGAGACTTATCATAACTAGGGAATGCATTGAATGAAAGTTTAACATGTTTATGAACTAAATTTTTCTTTGCAAATTTGGAGAAGATTGAAATATAAAATTTTGAAGGAATAATCTATGCTAACTCAAAATGTAATGTAAAAGGCTAAAATGAAATGTAATTTTCAGATAATAATTGACTTATTATGATATGTAACAATATGAGAATGCAAATGTGAAATTTAAACCATCCATGAAATGAGCTAATGTAAGCTAAATCTAATGAAATCCATGTTACAAAAAGTCAGCCAAGTGATATAGATAACCGATGGCAGCAAACAAAAGCATAAAAATAGGGTTTTTTAGCTCTATAAAAGGTTGTTTCAGGGGTCATAAGGGATTGATTCGCCCAGGGTGGCGAATGAGTCCCAGTATGGACTTTTTTTAGAATTTTTAGAAAATTTGGAGTAATTTGGATGGTTTTTAAGTACTTTAATGCAGACCTAAGTTAAAAGTGCAAAATTTCAAAAAATTGAAATGAATGCAGATGTGAAAAATGCAATCTAAATGTACTTTTTTATGAATGCAAAATTTAACACCTATCTACAAATGAATAATGCAAACTCTAATGAAAGCCTGATCTATGAGATGAAAGGACTCCAAATCAGTCAACAAAGCATTTGAAAAGCAAGAACTCACCAAAATGAACTATAGATTTTTAGGACTAAGAATGTTAGGTCTCTTTTGTTCAATTAGGATCTTTTACCTAGAATGAGATATAGATCCCACACCCAAAATCTAGGTGGTTCATTCAATCTAAGATATCTATGATGAAATTATATCTAAACACGATGTTCTTGATGCAATAAAGTAATGAAATTGATTTATTAAACATGCAAAACTAGTGAAATATGAAATGTTTGAAAACACATTGTAGAATGCAAAATTCACCTAGAAATGAATGCAAAACTAAATAGAATTGAACCAAACTGAAAATGTGCACCTAAAATGTGGATGAAGACTAAAAATAGCTTTTGAAATGCTGAAAACTCATTTGCCATTCTGGGAAAATTAGTCCCAGTTTTGCAAAACTGAGTCGAAACCCGTTTCTAACAAAAGGGTACTTAAAAATGCATAAAACTCAAAATTGACCCTGGAGTGGGACTCATTTTCCACTCATGGAGAATGAGTCCACTTTTGAATTTCTAGATTTTTAGGCCTAGTGGGACTCATTTTTCATTCTAGGCAAATTAGACCCAATTCTGCAAAACTGAGCCAGAACCCTTTTCTGACAAAAGGGTACTTAAAAATACAGAAAACTCTAAATTGACCCTGGAGTGGGACTCATTTTCCACTCATGGAAAATGATTCCACTTTTGAATTTCTGGATTTTTAAAAGTGGAATCTAAAGCTTCCAATCTACACTTTGACTTTCTACAGGTGTCCACTTCCAAAACTTTGATAATTTTTGAGTCTGAAAATGAGTTTTTGTTGATTATTGACTTGTTGAATGAGGATAAAACTTTAGCACCCTTGCAACTTGATCTTCAATGATTTCCAATCTTCCAAGAGACCTAAATTTGCAAACACACAACGCAAGAGAGAGAAATGTTGAATGTTAGGGAATGGGGGTTTGCCTTGGTCAAACCCCTTTTAGGTAATAAAACCAAAATGATGAAAGAATGGAATGAAACATGTAATAATGGAATTGATTATCCATGATGTTTTTTCTTGAATTTCTACAACAATGGAGGAAGATTCAGCCCTTGAATGTCTTTAAGAGATTTCTTGACATCTTGCATGTTGTTATAGCAGCGGGCTTCATACTTCCTACGATATACATATTTAATATATAATAAATTGCATATAGCCTAATAACTTTAGAGACATCTCTTGTGAAGAGGCGCTTCATGTTTGAGGCTGACTTGCATATTGAAAAGGTGTGTCTTCTCCTTTGAATTGCATATATGGGAGATGCTTTCTTTCATTCAAGAATCATATTCATATTTTATTCATTCAGAAAAGAATCACCTACAAAAAGTTCTTTATAGCATATCAAAGTCTTGAGGTCAAGATTATTATCAGCAAGAAGGTTGATATGATCTAAAGTTTGCATCATGTGTGGTGCTGGTATTTGGCCTTGTGATTGGCCTAGATTGTAAAGCAAATTTTCTAACCATTATAATATATGTGATATATTATTTGTT
The DNA here is from genome assembly GCA_007258455.2 of Sequoia sempervirens. Lineage (NCBI taxonomy): Eukaryota > Viridiplantae > Streptophyta > Pinopsida > Cupressales > Cupressaceae > Sequoia > Sequoia sempervirens. Next base: position 120,531,702 of record VDFB02353493.1, read on the forward strand.
AGGTTTTTCTCCCTCGAGAAGGAGGGTTTTCCCAGGGTATTTATTATGTCTTTTTGTTCACTATATTTATTAATTGCTTTCATTTTTTAATTAAAACAACATGGTATCAAAGTGGGTCTATAGAAAGATCTAATCAAATCTTGAAAGCAAGTCAAAGTCATATCTAGTGCATTCTACTTGATTAGTACAGTACTTATGTGAAGGTGTATTCATTTTTTTATAGTTTGTTGGTTCTTCTGATGCTTATCTTCAAAGAACAAATTATCATGGCTCTTGGAGGTGAATTAATAATTAAGTGGTAGGAAATGGTTATCACCTGTTCGTGCAAATTTGCAACGATAGCGATCTGGTTGAGCCCAGGCTCTAGCCAAAATCTTTAAGTGTCTCCTTTTGATCAAAACTATCTACTCTCATCCTCCAATGGCATCATCAAGAGTCAACATCCTCAAATCGTGTGGAATAGGGTCACAAATCTAAATTTGCAAAGTTGCAATTCGATCAAAGTGATTAGGTTGAAATGTAACCTCAGTGCACAAAAATAAAAGCATTTTAATACCTGACATGTCTATCGCATGATGCATCAGCTGTAAATTATTTCTGAACCCATTTTAGGAAATAATTTATTCTTGTGGTAAATCAAAGAGGAATTCATTTGCACCATGAATTTTCTTGGATTAAGAAATTGTCGCCACTCATACCGACTTTGTAGGTGTGTGAATATAATATATAATGTTTAAACAGTTTAAAATGTATATATTCCTACCAATTTCATTATTGAAGTAGATTGCAACAAAGCTAGTTGTGGGTCATTTTCTTCTCATGCATGTGGAATATGTTCAAGCAATCTTCTGGAGAACAATAAATCTGAAAGAATCCCTATTTGAATATTTGTAATTAAGAGATAAATTTCATGTTTTTAATTGTTCATGAATTATGTAGTCATTAATTCATGCTATAACATTGGGATAGTAAATCTTGATGATTCTATCCTTGATATTTCACTATTAGTAATCTCTCTTATGCTTCCAGATTGAGGAGCAAAATGGTAATGATAGATAGGAAGATCCAACATCTTGTGAGGAAGTCATGCTACATGATAAGCTTGGATTCAAGCTTGTAAATATGTTGGTGGCTGGAGAAATCTCTCAGATGAAGAACCTATTTAATGATCAACGAAGAGGGAGTTAAAATATGAGGATTCAAGGCTTAGTTGAGAGCATGTCCAAGAAAAGGATTGAGGTTCTGAGATTTTTAATGGAGGGATCACTTCCAGAGGATTTCTTTGTCTCTAAGGCAGGGATCAAGAGGGAGTTCTCTGACTCATGTGAAGGTTGCTGATGCTAAAGTCCTTGGAAGACCTCTTCAAATGTTGAGATTAGAATTGACAAGACAGTCAATATGGATTTGACATTGGTAGCTTCACAAACCTATTTAGAAAAAGTGATTTGGGATGAAGTCAAAGAGGAAAACCTTGAATTCTCTACAAAGGTGTTGTTTGAAACCATTTCTCTAAGGCAAGTGTTGCAGAAAATCTTGGACGAGGAGGTCAAAAGGTTGATGCAAGTACTTGAAGCTTTAGAGGGAGTCACATCATCATAAGATCTTTTTTAATGCATTTTTCTCTGAGATGGAGGAATTTGAGGTGTAAGCCTTTGTTAATGTATTTTCTGTAAGATGGAGGAATTTGAGGTGGCCCTTGTGCATCTTTCTCTGTGAGAGAAATTTGAGGTAGCCCTTGTTCCACCCTCTGGGAGTCATGGTGGATGTCATGTTGAGTGATTCCATGACAACATCATGTTGAGAGACTCCTTGATGATTTTCCTTGTACTTATATTTATCCACCCTCTGGGAGTAGCCATGGTGGACATCATGTTGAGATGACGACATCACATTGAGTGATTTTGTGATGGGAACTTGTGCACATTTTTTTTCCATACATGGGAGTAGCCATGATGGTTGATATCATGTAGAGTGATTATGTGATGTGCTCTTTTTCACATATGGGTGTAGCCATTGTGGGTGTCATGTTGAGAGACTTCATGACCTTGGATATCAAGAAGTACTCCTCCCTAGCTAAGAGGGAGTGTTGTTATAGTGGTAGACTTCATACTTCCTATGATATACATATTTTTAATATATACAATAAATTGATATAGCCTAACAGCTATTTATTTATTAGAGCGCTCGCGCCTAATACATTTTGGTATTTTTTTCGACGACGGGTCGTCAGAATTTTGACGAATAGCTGTTGGAATTTCGACGACCCGTCATTGAAAAAAATACCAAAATGTATCAGCGAGACATCTCTTGTGAAGAGATGCTTCATGTTTGAGGCCAACTTGCATATTGACAAGGTGTGTCTTCTCCTTTGAATTGCATATATGAGAGAGCTTTATTTCATTCAAGAATCATATTCATATTCTATTCATTCAGAAAAGTGTGAATCACCTACAACAAGTTCTTTATAGCAAATCAAAGTCTTCAAGGAGGTCAAGATTATTATCAGTAAGAAGGTTGATATGATCTTGAGTTTGCATCATGTGTGGTGCTAGTATTGGCCTTGTGATTGGCCTAGATTGTAAAGTAGATTTTCTGGCTCATTATAATATATGTGATATATTAAATTTGTTGGGTATTTTCTCCCTCGAGAAGGAGGGTTTTCCCAGGGTATTTGTTGTGTCATTTTGTTCACTGTTTTGCTTTGTTAATTGCTTTCATTTTTTATTAAAACAACAACATTGCAATGATACAACCCTAAGTTGCTTGACTTGAGATAGAAGAATGATGGATGAATGAATGATAAGAGATAAGATGTGTGTAAAATAAGTTAAAAGACTTATATTTATAGGAAATTCACCTATTTCACCCATTAATACCTCATCACAGGCCGACATGAAGTAATATTAAACTTAAATTTCACTTTTTTCCCACTCAAAGGTCAAAATTGAGCCAAATGGAACTCATTCGCCACCCATGGCGAATGGATCCCATGTGGATGGGACTGATTCACCATCCATGGCGAATGGGTCCCACAGGGGCCAATTTGACAGCTAGGAAGCCATGAGATAAGGAAATAAGGTTTAAAATGCAACTTTGTTGGGATGCACAATATGGGTTAATAGGGGCCTATTAGTGATGATGTGAATGTCAATTAGAGCTTGGGACATAGAATTCAATGTGAAAGTGTGATTAAATACACTTTTCAACACTAAAATGTGGTCCACACAGCCTAGAAAGGCACATAAACCAATTTTTGAATGTGTAAGACACATTACAACACTATTTTATCATTAATTTTAATTAAAAAACCTTCTAGATTGATGTGATGATGTTATTAAACACATTTTATGATGTTGAATTAGGGATAAATGGGTTTATTAAGTCTAGAAAAGCATGAAAGTCCTTTACAAGACTTTACAACACCTTTACAAGACACCATTAAAAGCATGTTATTCAATTTATAACGGTCCAAGACCTAGTTTGGATGCATAAAATGCCTCACAACACCTGAATCAAGGCCTCATTAAGTCCAATTTATCATGAATTAATCCCATGTCAAGCAAAGGGTATTTTTTTCTACGACACACTATGTATGTTTTATGTATGTTTATATGTGTTTTTGTATGTGCATACGTGCTTTTTGTCTAGGAGGCAGTTGGCTCTACGCCCACCCTGCTAACTTAAATTTAATACCAAATGATCGACTACCAAAAAGAAATAAGGGTGATTGTGATAAAAGACTATGCTTGCCCTTTTTTATTTTATTTTATTTTATAAGTTTCTCATAAAGAGACACCTTATTTTATTTTATTTTATTTATTGAGTTTCTCATGAAGGGGCAGTAATATAGGTTATTATCATGGCAGTGGTTGAAAAGGAGAATGGATTTCCTGTAACATCCCTTAAATGGCAGCACGATCTACCATGAGTCAATCTATCAGCATATAATTTTTTCTTCACTTCACTTTTGTAAATAAGAGAGCTATATTATAATTTCAAATCTTTATATACTAGCACTTGCACCTCAACGAGGTGCAATGGTTACGCCGATAGCAGGATATAATCTGACAATATATTGAAGGGTAGGGGAAAAAATTGCAAGAAAATGTAAATTCCTTTTCTTAATACCAACTATTAATAGCAAAAGTCAATTGATGATGGGATGTGAGAAGATTTGAATATGAACAAATGGAACTTTATTTAAATTAGTATGCTATGATAAATGGTTTCACAACATAATATTTTTTGTACAATGAAAGAAGACCTGTAACTTAAAAGGTCGATTGGATTAAATACAGGTGTTGTTGGTTAATGATATACCTTGTGACCAAATGTAACATAATGGAAAATTGTCTGCATTGAAATGGTCATAAATTTTCCAAATAAGTTTCTTTGTACAATATATGTCATTTTAAATTGTTGGCAATGACATCAAATTGAATAATATCATTCCAAGATGTATTTGTATGTGAAATATACTCACCAGCCATCTTTTGACAGGGTAAAATCACCAATGACCAAATTTTGTTCAAGTTAAAGATTACCAGTCTGCACGATTGAAATTCAAGCTCACTCTTTCAATACCACTTTCAATTCCAATGTAAAATGATGAGAGTTGTCACTACTAAAAAAAAGGAAGATAATAAAATACAATACATAAGCAAGCATAGAATGAGTCCAATGCATATTCTAGTAAAATATTTATGGAGGCCATATGAACCAAATGCACCATTAATATCATTAATTCATTAAAAGATTTATCGAGTAGACGCATATTGAAATCTAATAAGTTACTTGATACATATATCAGAAATTTATTAAAACCTTTACCAAGTAGAGACATATGTATAAATTTGTCCATTAATATAGCAAAAATTAGGAAAATTAAGATATTCCAAGAATAATATAGAAGTTATAACCATTATCAGGAGAACCAAATGAGTACATCTATTTGTGTTCCTTAAGGAAAAGTCTAATTTGGAATGCACCACAGTAAACCCCAAACACAGACAGGAACCATTCAACAATATAAGACCACAGACAACCCTACATTTGAAATATATTAGTGAACCCCAACCAACAAAACCGAACAAACAAAACTATCCAAAATTCTTACAACACAACATACCTAGAACTTCTACTGAGAAAGATTATATTACTTGTAGTTCCAAACAACTATCCATCTTACTAATTTCATTAGCTTTACCAGTGGCTCGATAGCTTTAGGTGTAAAGAAGATAGCTAATACCAGTATCCAACCAAAAGGATAATTTCAAAGGCTCCTCTTAGCATGTGACCGTTCTCAAGATTAAGTTTAATACTCTGTATGAGGGTCAATTTTCAACTTGCTCTCAATTCTTTTGATACTACTGATGCTTTCTATACAATTGTAGAATAATCAATAGTGGGTTGTAATCTACGAGCTTTCCTATTTTGGTGCTATTGGACAATTTTTTCCTTACATTTCCTAAATATATCATTGGAAAGGGTCTTTCTTCTTTGTTTTATGTTAACTACATTAATACAGTCCATTGGGCTCTAATTAGTCATTCAATGAAATTAATATAAGCCCTTCCTTTCTTTCTTTCTTCTCCATGCTTTAGAGTTTAAGTTGCTATGTAAAACCTATCCTTGTAAACCAAAACATTGATGGTGAAATCAATTTTCTTTTAGGACAAAAGGTAATGCTAATAGTTAAATACATAGATGCTTTAAAAACGAGCACACAAGGTCAATCCAGTTACACCCAAATGATTATCACAAAGAGTCAAACCAAGAGCTCCATTAAGCTTATCTTAATGGATTCTCCTCTGCAACAATTCCATAGGCACCTTGACATAAGCACCAAAGCTACCACTCCTGCAATAGCACTAGCTTCCAATAGATGCAGCACATTTAAATAAATAAATAAACTATTCTAATTATTCATGAAGACCTGCAATGATGCAACCTTCCAATAGAAAGAAAGTTTTGCATTGAAAATAGACCTATAAGAACCTAACTGATTGAAACACATCACAAACTTTGAATTCTCAACAAATAGAACAAACACAAGAAAATTTATAAATCTCCAGAAGTGCATATGGGCTCTCCTGTGACCAAATTTCACAGACACCAAGATGTAAAAAATAAAACAACGTCACCAAACAAGGCCAACAAAATTCTATAATCAAGAAGTTCTCAATTATAGCAATCTTTAATTTGGAGTTGCAGGGTACACACCAACAATATGGTTGTTCGATAGAATGACTATTGTGTTAGGATTTAGGTGTCATCAACCTTGTAAATCCTTTATTTTATTATTCTCCTAAAGTGTTTTGTACATTTACCCATAAGAGGTGAAATTGTTTGACCAACAGTGGTGAAAGAGACTATGTAAATGCAGTGTTACAGTTATCGTTTATCCTTTTGGAAAAGGACAAATTAGCTTGGCGTCCCACCTTGGAATCTTCTAAAATAAGGTTGTTGGGTCAAAATAGGGTGTTGTAAGAGTATCTATGACATGCATGCAAGTTTTCATAAGATGCTATGATAGTATGACAGATTCCCTATGACAGAATATGCTATTTGTAGACTTAGGCGCCCATGCAGGAAAGATGCCTTATGACGGCTATAAGAGCATCTGTAAGAGGCTATTTTTGGTATCTTTTGACCATTTCAAGGAGGGAGGCGTGGGTTTTTCTAGGTGGTATTGCTTCCTATTTTTTGGTGAAACCATGGTGGTTTTCATCCTCACAAATCTCTATATATTGGGGCCTTGAGCTAGAGTTATTAAGATTGAAGAATTCAGTTTTGTAGGGTAATAGGGTGCTACCGGATTTTACAAGAATTGATAAGAGAAGTATATTGCTGCATGTAATATTTCAGATTATTAGTAATATACTTGCCTCTCTTTTGGTGGTGGAGTTTTTTCCCTTCAGGGTTTCTCCACGTAAATTTGTTGTTGCATGTGTTATATTGTTCTATCTCTCTCTCTCATTCTTTCTTCACACTACGGCTAAGGTTAATCTACATATTTCAGATTTGCATTCACACATTTAAGTTCATATTGCAAGATTTCTTCACCTTGTTTTTCAACATTTGGTATCAGAGCTAACGGTTATGTCAAGGAAGGAATGCTTTCCTTTTAAAGTGTTGAAGGTTTTTTGTTGCAGTGGGAGCTTTTGTGTTGTGGGTTTTGCATATTTGTGAAAGATTGCATACCATGGCCTTTACCTCTCATCTAGATATTGAGAAGTTCAATGGAACTAGTTACGAGATGTGGAAGTTGAAAGTGGAGGATCTTCTTGAGGAAAGAGATCAGTGGTTACCAGTTTCAGTTGAAAAGAAGCCATCTACTTCAACCTTGTCGGATGAAGATTGGAATAAGTTAGACAAGAAGGCTCGAGGTACTATTCAGTTGTGTCTCACAGATTCTGTCCTCCTGAATGTCTCTTCAGAAGACACGGCATACAAGCTTTGGAGGAAGATAGGTGAAATCTACCAAACTAAGAGTTTGTCTAACAAGTTGTATCTCAAAAGATGTTTGTATTCATTAAAGATGAAGGATGGTGAATCTATTGCTGAATATTTGAATTCTTTTAATTTGATTATAAGTCAGCTTGCATCTATTGATGTTAAAATAGAAGATGAGGATAAATGCATTTTATTGATTTGCTCTTTGCCAGAATCTTGGGAAAATTTAGTTATTGCTATAACAAGTGGTGGTGCAGAACCTAAGATGGATAGTATTATTCCCATACTTCTTTCAGAGGAGATGAGGAGAAAGACCATGCGCAGTGGCTCCCAAGATGCCTTGCATGTGCGAGGTAGGCCCAAGGAGAAAGAGCCTAAAGGGGATAAGAAGAAGGATAAGTCTAAAGGATGATCTAAGACCCCTGGAAAGAGCAGAGTGAAGTGTTGGAACTGTGGTAAATGGGGACATGTGAAGAAGGAATGTAGAAAAAAGAAAAAGAATGTAGATTCCTCCATGGAAAATTCCTCTGATAATGGTGATTCTGATGCTTTGATTATTTCAGCTAACACAGTTTGTAATGATGCTTGGTTTATTGATTTAGGTGCTTCCTTCCATATGACTCCTCATAAGGAGTGGTTTTCTACATACAAAGAATATGATGGAGGAGAGGTCTTCATGGGTGATAATAGCACACAAAAGGTTATTGGTAAAGGAAAGGTAAAGTTGTGTTTTAGTGATGGGAGGGTTAAAACCCTTGATGATGTTTTACATATTCCAGGACTTACAAAAAGTTTAATTTCAGTTTCCAAGTTGAATGATTCTGGGATGCATGTGACATTTGACAAGTCTGGTTGCAAGATGGTAAGGGGAATTTTGGTGGTTGCTAAAGGATATCGAACAGGGAATTTATTTACGCTTCATGCCTCTACTTTTTGTAACTCCTCTTTTGTAACTAGCGCTGAAAATGCATGTATGTTGTGGCACCATAGATTGGGTCACATTGGTGAAAAAGGTCTTAGGACCATACTTGATAAGAAACTAGTAGACGGTATTTCTGATTATTCTGTTGGTAAAAATGATTTTTGTGAGGATTGTGTGTTTGGTAAACAAAACAGGTCATCATTTCCTAAAGGAACTAATAAAGCTAATGGATTGTTAGAACTTATTCATTCAGATGTGTGTGGTCCAGTGGATACAGATTCTTTGGGTAGATCTCGTTATTATGTTTCCTTCATTGATGATTGCTCAAGATATACTTGGATTTATTTTATGCATACAAAATCTGAAGTTTTCACCAAATTTAAGGAATTTAAGGCATTGGTTGAAAAGCAAACAGATTATAAGATAAAAGTATTGAGATATGACAATGGGGGTGAATATTGTTCTAAGGAATTTGATGATTTTTGCAAATATGCAGGAATTGTTAGGCAAAAGACTACACCTTACACACCCCAACAAAATGGGGTAGCAGAAAGAATGAACCGTACATTAATGGAAAGAGCTAGGAGCATGTTAAGTAGTGCTAAGTTAGATAAATGCTTTTGGGCAGAAACTATTGGTACTACTTGTTATTTAGTTAATAGATCTCCTTGTAAAGCTCTTGTTGATAAAACTCCTTATGAAATGTGGTTGGGTAAAATGCCTTCAGTTTCACATTTAAGGGTCTTTGGTTGTGAGGCTTTTGTTCATGTGCCTCAGGAGAAGCGATCTAAATTGGATCCCAAATCTCAGAAATACATCTTTGTAGGTTATGGTGAAAATGTTAAAGGTTATAAACATTGGAATCCACTAACTCGGAAGATGATATTTTCTAGAGATGTTATTTTCAGGGAATTTAGAGCTAACTTTGAAGATGTGCAACCAAAGGAAAAGTCAAAGATAGTGCATTTTGAAACTAAGCAAGAAGATGCACATGAGGAAGAACAGAGAGATGGACAAGAAGATGGAGAAGAAGAAGAGAGTTCTGAAGAATCTATTGTAACAGAAGAAGTTGAAAACAATGAGGATGAACATGAGGAGGAACCTCTTACTCCACCTTTGAGAAGATCCACAAGACAACGAAATCCAGTTGACAGGTACAGCCCACCTGATTTTCGTTGTAAATTTTCTTTGTTATGTACTGATGATGAACCTAGATCTTTCAGGGAGGCTCTCTCTTCAGAAGAATGTGAGTCTTGGATGCAGGCCATGCATGATGAGATGATGTCATTGAAAAACTGTGACACTTGGGATCTTGGTAGTTTTCCCAAAGGAAGAAAGGCCATTGGTTGTAAGTGGATATATAAAAAGAAGTTTGGAGCAGATGGAAAATTGGAATGGTACAAGGCCAGATTAGTGGCCAAGGGCTACTCCCAGAGAGAGGGAGTTGATTTTGGTGAAATATTCTATCCTCTTGCTAAGTTAACTTCTATTAGATTCCTTTTATCCATTGCTGCTACTTATGATTTAGAAATAGAACAAATGGATGTTAAAACTGCTTTCTTGCATGGGGATCTAGAGGAAGAAATTTATATGCAACAGCCTGATGGTTTTGTTGTGAAAGGAAAAGAACACTTGGTTTGCAGGTTAAAAAGGTCTCTATATGGTTTGAAACAGTCACCTAGATGTGGTACCAGAAGTTTGATGCATTTGCATTAAATATGGGTTTTGTTAGAAGTGAAGAGGATCACTGTGTTTATTTTAAAGTTATTGATGATCAAATACTGATTATTGTCTTATATGTCGATGATATTTTGTTCATTGGTAACAATAAGGCAATGATTAGGGAACTTAAAACTCAGCTTTCTGGCACATTTGATATGAAAGATTTAGGGGCTGCTAAATATATTCTTGGGATGGAAATCATTAGGGATCGAGTTCACAGAAAGCTTTGGTTAAGTCAGAGTAAGTATGTTAACACTATTTTGCAAAGGTTTAATATCCAGGACTGTAAACCAGTAAATATTCCATTTCCTGTTGGTACTAAGTTGAGTTTAGACATGTGTCCTAAATCGGATGATGATATTGATGAAATGTCTAAAGTTCCTTATGCTAGTGTTGTCAGTAATTTAATGTATGCAATGGTTTGTACTAGACCAGATATAGCCCAAGCAGTGGGAGTTCTAAGCAGGTTTATGTCTAACCCTGGTAAAGAACATTGGACTTTTGTTAAAAGGGTATTTAGATATTTGCAAGGCACTTCTAATTACTGTTTGGTTTATCATGGTACTGAAAATGTTGATAAGTCATTGGACATATAGGGTTTTGTTGATGCAGATTGGGCAGGTGACTTGGACAGTCGAAGGTCCACTAGTGGCTATGTGTTTACTTTGTTTGGAGGAGCAGTGAGTTGGATGAGTAAAAGACAACCTACAGTTGCTTTGTCTACCACTGAAGCAGAGTATATGGCTGCTACACATGCCTCTAAGGAGGCAGTTTGGTTATAAAGACTTGGTAATCGTATTGGTTTTGATTGCAAGATAGTGAGGATCGGATGTGATAGTCAGAGTGCCATATGTTTGGTTAAAAACCCTATGTATCATGCTCGTACTAAGCATGTTGATGTTCAATATCACTTTGTGCGAGAAATGGTTGAGAATGGACAAGTCTTGATTGAAAAATTTGACACTTTGGATAATGTTGCAAATTCTCTTACGAAGCCAGTTACCACAGAAAAATTCTCTTGGTGCAGAAAGGCCATGGGTCTTGATCACTATACTTAATTCTATGTAATTGTATCTCTATGGGTGTAATTTACAATGTATGATGTCAAGTGGGAGAATGTTAGGATTTAGGTGTCATCAACCTTGTAAAGCCTTTATTTTATTATTCTCCTAAAGTGTTTTGTATATTTACCAATAAGAGGTGAAACTGTTTGACCAACAGTGGTGAAAGAGACTATGTAAATGCAGTGTTACCGTTACCGTTTATCCTTTTGGAAAAGGACAAATTAGCTTGGTGTCCCACCTTGGAATCTTCTAAAATAAGGTTGTTGGGTCAAAATAGGGTGTTGTAAGAGTATCTATGACATGCATGCAAGTTGTCATAAGATGCTATGACAGTATGACAGATTCCCTATGACAGAATATGCTATTTTTAGACCTAGGCGCCCATGCAGGAAAGATGCCTTATGATAGCTGTAAGAGCATTTGTAAGAGGCTATTTTTGGTATTTTTTGACCATTTCAAGGAGGGAGGCGTGGATTTTTCTAGGTGGTATTGCTACCTATTGTTTGGTGAAACCATTGTGGTTTTCATTCTCACAAATCTCTATATACTGGGGCCTTGAGCTAGAGTTATTAAGATTGAAGAATTCAGTTTTGCAGGGTAAGAGGGTGTTGCTAGATTTTACAGGAATTAATAAGAGAAGTATATTGTTGCATGTAATATTTTAGATTATTAGTAATATACTTGCCTCTCTTTCGGTGGTGGAGTTTTTTCCCTTCAGTGTTTCTCCACGTAAATTTGTTGTTGCATGTGTTATATTGTTCTATCTCTCTCTGTCATTCTTTCTTCACACTAAGGCTAAGGTTAATCTACATATTTTAGATTTGCATTCACACATTTAAGTTCATATTGCAAGCTTTCTTCACCTTGTTTTTCAACATATTGTTGCTTTGACAATTCAAAATTGGATAGAATGGTTGCTGGTGCTTTGACAATTCTGAATGTCACACTAAGAATTCAACACTAATAAACATTACGCAACATTACCAAGGCAGATTTTAACAAATTCAATAGTTCACATGCCCCATTCACAATATTATATGTAGAACAGCCATAGATGAACCCACAAAAAGCAATTCAGTGGTGCACAAATGGGAGTTCATTTAACAGATAACAACAAAATATGGACGCATGACAAGATTCCTGCACTATTTGGCAGAACGCCTAAAAAGATGTGGTCTCCAGGAATGAAATGATTGCAGGATATGCACAAAATGGATTTGTTGAAAAGGGTTTAAAATTTTTAAGAAAAAGCAATTGGTGGTTTTTGAGCCAGACTCCACGACCCTTGCTAGCATCCTCCATGCCTGTGCACAAATGGGAGCTTTAAACAGGGTACGGGCATTGACCAAAGTATACCAAAGAAAGGAATTTTGTCAGATGTTGTAATTGTAGCTGCCCTAGCAGAAATGCAACGCAATAGGTGTAGAATATGCAAAAAAATGGATTTGTAGAAAAGGCCTTAGAAAATTTCCAGTAAATGCAAATTGGCAGGTGTAAAGCCACATTCAACAACCTTTACCAACATCCTCACTGTCTATGCTCAAATGGAAGCTTTTGAAACAGGGTATAGACATCAGCCCCGTCTCTTTCTCTCCCACCAGGACTTGAATGAAAATAGCTAAGGGGATCAATACGTAAATCATTTGTGAATGTTGAAAATAAACTCCACAAATTGTTAGATGACTTGCTTATTGACATTGGAGATCTAGTGATGATGAAAACCAGAGACAAGAAAGCATCCATGAATATTGCCAGATCTCAAAGAATTAAAGAATTTACATTCTATTTCATATTTGTATTAAATGCTTAATTTTTAAATTGAATTTGTTGTCTGCAAAGAATCATATATCTATCTACCTTGACAGGGAATATTGATGGTGCCTTTTTGTTCAAAGCCATACTGTTCTTCCGCTTCCTTGAGCAGTTCGTCAAATAGAGGATGGTTAAATTACACCGTTGGAACCACAAAACGATGAGGTTCCTCACCTTGTCCAATGTACAGAGTGAAACAGCCCTTGGGCACATGTTTTAGACTATTTTTCTCACCATATCTAATATACGGCAGATGAAAATGCCACTGAAAAAATTTGAGCCTTTGGAATTCCATGTGAGAAAGATCAAATTGACGGTCGCGGTGGTTTTTCTTCACTCTGCTTTGAGGATAATGCAGAAGGCTCACACAAATTTCTCTATCAATATCCAAGGAGTCTAAAAAATTAGGGTGTCCTCTGCATGGCTAGCTACTTCCCATGCGTAGGAATTGCTTAATCTTTCTACTCTTTCGGTCCTACAACTGCAGCGAAGCATATCCCCTTGATTTCCTCGATCGCTTTAACCATTTCCAGACCTTCACCATCCTATGCCCTAATCTGAAGCCCATATTTACAACCTAGTAGTATTACAGGAGGAACATAAAACAACAAAACCCTATCTTTCACAACCAACAAAAGTCGAAGGCCATGGATCTGCCACAGAAATGGCAAGCATGAAGGTAGTCAGATGGAAATGGCAGCATTTATCATGTGTTGCCATATTTACTTCTCAAGTAAGGGACGCCATGCATCTACTCTCATAGCTAGTACTACGTGGTCCGTGGACAGGGGTGCCATGTCCTTTGACCATCCCTTCCATACCTACCCCACCGTGCACAGTACAGGGGCCTCACTCCCATCGTCTATGGTTGAAATGAATGTGCATGGAATAGTACGAGGCATCAGAGCACCCACAAAACGGCAACAAAAAATCAGACATCAGACGAATCTGGTGGGATTCCCCACCCAAAATAGCCTATCAGCTAATTAAAGTGGTCTTAATATTACAAATTTTATCTTCTTGTGAAATTAAATAAAATTAAACAGTACTTGAATTTTAAGACTTTATATTGACATATTGTAACATTAATAATTTAAATTCTTAGTAAACAAACTTTTAACTTTTACATAAAATAGCAAGTTGATACTAAGTTGATAAATTATGGATAAAATACATTTAATAATTTAACTCTAATAAAAGTTATAACTTGAATTTATAACTTCTAATTTAATAAGATGATTTAAATCCATTTTTTTTTCCAAAAACACACTAACATTTTTCAACTAATAAAATGGAATTAATGTTACATAATAAATCTCCTATTGAAAAGATGCTCTAAAATTATAACTATTATTTTAACTCTTCTATTCTTTAATAAAATACAATAATGTTATTACTTAAATTCTTTTATTTTATATATTCAAATTTAGAAATTTTACATGCATTAAAACAAATATGGCACATGCTAAAAAATAAATGAGACACCTTAATTAATTATCATGAACAATATGTCTAGGCATGCAAATAGATATATATATAAACATAAACTAGCATATATATATATATGTAATAATATATATTATAAAATATAAATAATATATATTATAAAATATGCCGAGAGATATCTTTAACGAGGTGCCTATTGCATTTTTATGTGAGAATCTAATTAAAAAATAGGTGCCTCAAGAAGGATATTCCTCGACATATTTTATATATATTATTAAATATATATATGTTAGTAGCATTTGCAATGCAACATGTAAAATATTAAATGAAACTAGGTTAAGGTTAGGGTTAGGGATAGGGTAGGATTAGGGTAAGTGTTTGGGTTGGGGTTACAATTAGGGTTAATGATAGGGATAGGGTTAGGATTAGAGAAAGCGTTAAAAGTATAAATAGAATTAGGGTTAGGGAACTAGGTTTAGGGTTAACATTAGGATTATGGTTAGGTATAGAATTAGAGTTAGGGTTAGGGTTAGGGTTAGGTTAAATTTAGAAATAGGGTTTTGGTTAGGTAAGAATTATAATTAAGGTTGGGGTTAGGGCCTTATGGTTAGAGATAGAATTAGGATAAGGGTTTGGGTTTGCATTTGGATTTGGGTTAGGGTTAGGGTTATGGTTACAATTTAAATTAGAGATAGAATTAGGTTTAGGGGTAGGGTTAAGATTAGGGTTAGGGTTACAATAAGGGCTATGTTTAGAGATAAAATTAGGATAAGGGTTTGGGTTTGCATTTAGATTTGGGTTAGAGATAGAAATAGGGTTAGGATTAGAGAAAGTGTTAAAATTATAAATAGAATTAGGGTTAGGGTTAGGGTTAGGGTTTGTTTTACAATTAGAGGTATAATTATGGTTAATATTAGGGTTAGGGTTAGGATAAAGTTGAAGGTTAGTTTTTGTTTTAAGGTTTCGGTTAAAGTTACTTGGTTAGGGTAGGATTTGGGTAAGGGTTACAATTAGACATAGAAAAGTGAAGGATATCTCAAAAACTCTAGAATCAAATTGATTTGAGCAACATAATAGAATGGTTAAAATTAGGATTAGAGTTATGGTTTGGTAAGAATTAGAATTAAGGTTGAGGTTAGGGCTATGGTAAGAGATAGAATTAGGGTTAGGGTTAGAATTAAAGTTAGGGTTGGGGATAAGGTTAGGGTTAGGGTTAGGGTTAGGATTAGGAATTTAGGGTTACAATTAGGGATATAATTAGGGTTAGGGGTAGGGTTAACATTAGGGTTAGAATTAGAAAGAATTAGGTTTAGTAGAAGGGTTAAGATTAGGGTTAGGGTTAGGGTTAGGGTAAGGGTTATGATTAGAGATAGAATTAGGGTTAGGTTTTTTATTAGGTTTAGGGTTACAATTAGGGTTAGGGTTAGGGTTACGATTATATTTTTTTATTATAATTAGGATTCTAGGATAAAGATTGGGGTTTCAGTTATGATTAGGGCTAGAGTTAGAATTAATTTTATATTTTGGGTTAGAATTAACATTTGCATTAATATTATCTTGAAGATTACAATTATGATTAAAATTATATATCTAATCCTAACCTTAACCCTAATTATAAGACTAACACTAACTCTAATTGTAACCCTAACCCAAACCCTAATTCTAATCCTAACCCTAACCATAAACCTATATCTACCTCTAAAATTTATTGTAACTATAACCCTAGTATAACCCTAATTTGAACCCTACTCCTAACTCTAACCCTAATTATATTTATAATTTTAACATTTTCCCTAATCCTAACCCTAACCTGAATCATAACCCTATTTCTATATGTAACCCAAATCCAAATCCAAACCAAAACCCTTATCCTAATTTTATATCTAATCGTAGCCCTTACCATAACCATAACCCTAACCCTAACCCTAATCTTAACCCTAACCCTAGCCCTAATTCTATCTCTAATTCAAATTATAATAATAACCCTAACCCTAACCCTAATAATAACCCTAATTATATCTCTAAACCTAATCAAAATCTAACCCTAATTCTATCTCTAATCATAACCCTTACCCTAATCCCAATCCTAACCCTAACCCTAATCTTAACCCTTCCCCTAAACCCAATTCTTTCCAATTCTAACCCTAATCTTAACGCTACCTCAAACCATAATTCTATCCCTAATTGTAACCATGAATTCCTAACCCTAACCCTAAGCCTAACCTTATCCCCAACCCTAAATTTAGTTCTAACCCTAACCCTAATTCTATCTCTTACCATAGCCCTAACCCCAAACCTTAATTCTAATTCTTACCTAAGCAAAACCCTATTCCTAATTTTTAACCATTCTATTATGTTGCTCAAATCAATTTGATTTGAGATTATTTGAGATATCCTTCACTCTTCTATGTCTAATTGTAACCCTTACCCTAATCCTACCATAACCTTAACCCCAATAATGTTGCAATCACTAATGATTAATTTTTTCTTGATTGGTTAAAATAGATTGGTAAGTAAATTTACCATTGATTTTTTCTTGATAAGTAAATCAATATTTCATAAATTTATCTATAATTCTTATTTATATTAAATTACATTTTATTTAATTAAAAAAAAAAATTGTTTTCAATGTCTATTTGTTAGTTTAAAAGACGTGTCATTAATGTTTCAATCACTAATGATTAATTTTTTCTTGATTGGTTAAGTGGTATTGTGAAATTATTCTATGTTAATTTAATGTTATGAATGCTATAATATAAAGAAAAATATTTCTAATATATTTAAATAATGCATCTTTATATTTTATAAACAAAGAAAAATATTTCTAATATATTTAAATAATGCATCTTTATATTTTATAAACAAACATCTAAAGTAAAAAGTGTGATTGTAAAAAAACTACAACTTAATGAGTAAACATAAATTTAAAGTTAAAAGTGCAATTATAAAAAAAATTGTATATTTATTTTATTTTATGTTTGAGATATATATATATTATATTAAAAATTATCTTTTAATATTATAAATGATAATCTATATATATAATCATAATAAAATACTTTGAACTAATATTTTTGTCATAAATGTTTTATTTTTATTTTTTAACTTTTTAAATTTTATAACTATGATATGGATGCTAATAAAAATAAATAAATGATGTTCATTAATAAATTATAAACTCTAACATCAAATTGAATTATATTTTAGAATAAAATACTTTGAACTAATATTTTACTCATAAAATTGTTTTATTTTTATTTTTGAACAATTTAAATTTTATAACTATGATATGGATACTAATAAATATAAATAAATGATGTTCATTAATAAATTATAAACTCTCACATCAAATTGAATTATATTTTAGAATAAAATACTTTGAACTAATATTTTACTCATAAAATTGTTTTATTTTTTATTTTTAAATATTAAATTTTATAATTACAATATGGATACAAACAAATAAAAAAAATCATTAACAAAGTAAATCAATATTTCATTTCAATGCAAATCAATCAAAATCTTTAAAAGATTATTATGATCAATAGTTGAGATGACTATAAACTTAGGTTGAATAAATATGATATCGAGAATGAAAGTAAGAATGACTCAATGAAAATTATCTATATTCCCATGTTAATTAGAAGAATACAGATCATATCTTTAGCATGTTGAGGTATGGCAATCTGCATTGTTTTATTTCCACAAAATAGAATGCACTAGTTTATTTTATGGATGAATAATGACATTTCTACCAAATGTTTAGAAAAATGCAGAGAATGTTATGCCCACCAAATTCTTGGGATTCAATAAAAATGAGTACAGAGTAAATAAAATGTACATAACTACAAGATATTATGAGGTAAGAAAAGGAAATTATCTTAAAAATCAGTAAAGGAAATTATCTTAAAAGATAAAAAAATATATAATTAATCAAAAATAAAAATTTACCTCCTTGGAAGACATCTAGAACTGGTAGGGGAGAGGGGCCCATAATGGAGCGGGGTCCAATAGTGGGGATAGAAGTAGTCCTTAGTGGGCCCCATAGTGGAGCACCTTAATATCCAATTACAAAACACTTTTTATCCATAAAGTACATAAATTGGCAAATCATGTGATGCCACATTAGTGCACCACTATTGGTCTCACTTTATTTTTGGGCCTTTTTGGATACCTCAAGAAAAAGCATTTTGATGTGGCATCATATTTGATGATGTGGCCCTAAAACGAAATATAGAAACATGTGAGTTGCCAAATAAACTATTGTACAAAATTGAGAGTGATTTGAAATTTCCACATAAGATTTTGATAAACACAAAGTTAGGGTGCTCCACTATGGGCCCCTCTCCCCTAACTGATATCAAACAAAAATAGAAAGAACTTCTTTCTGCTCCCAAATGGAAGCACAAAAACTATTACTTCAAATGTCAATTCGCATCCTAAATATTTTTTCAATTGTGATTCAAACATACAAAATACGGAATCCTATGAAACTGCAGCTTAAAACATATAATTCTTACCCAAATTTCACAATAAAACATGTAAAAGCTGGTAGAAAAAATAACGCTACATAATTGAAAGCTTGGAACAAGTAATGCTAGAGGAAGTTTAGATATTTGAACTTCCAACTTCAGCAACTTCACCATTTCTATTATTTTGGGTCTTTCAAGTTCTGGATGAGAGAACCACATTCTTCGACTACATACGATCTTTCCCTCTAAAGAAAGGTTGAATCGGAATAACTCCTTCGATATTGTTAAAGAAATCGCAAGCATGGGCGTGCATGAGGAGACGATGGGCTATATTCCCTCCTAAGGTCTACCCAATCAGAAACGCTAGGCATTGAGCCACAGATCACATTCCCACTCAGTGGATAAAAGCCATTTAAGTACAGCCATGGAGTCGTCATACGTGGGAAGAAGGAAATTCTTTAGAGCCAATCTATAATTCACTGAAACCATCAGTGCAGTTCGATATTCATTCGTTATATTACAATATACAAACCCTAAAATTTCTTTATGATGCTTATTTTCCTCCTCTATACCCGCCGTCGCTCCACAAGAAACTCAAGATGGATATTAGTATTTATTATCATTATTTATTTATTACATAATATTAATATTAGAATTAGTACCTAAATTAATTTTAATTCGAACTCACAATAATCTTATTGTTATTATTTATTATTATTGGACTCGTTATAATATCAAATTAGCATCCTGAGTTTACCAACTACATTGCAAAGTGGTTATATTAATTGCATACATTTCAATTCATATTAATTAACGGTTATTATTATTATTGAACCAAGCTTTAAACACCTTACAAGATAGGAGTATGCACAACCTAAACAATAATATTACTAGCAGTCGCATGCACAGGTATGCAACGATCAATCGATAGGGATCCACTGCAAATGGCTATTTAATGGGAAGAAACAAACTTTTTTTAGAATGCAATGTGAAATATAAATAATTGTGGTACTAGATAATTTATTACTTTGATGTTACTTATTTTGACTGTTTTCCCCAGTTTACCCTTTAAAATTAAACCAGGAACCTTTATTGATTTTGCTGACTTCACCACTTCTGAGATACCAAAGTCATTTTGGAATATATATATATATAAATAAAAGTAAACTCTTTTATAACTCTAAATGATACTCGAAACAACCACAATATCAATTTCATGAGTACCCTAAAACCCCAAGAACCATTTCTACACAGTTTAAGTGAAGCCATATAAGACGTGCCCAATAAGAGATCACGGGCTTGAAATGTGTAAAAAGCATTATTTTGAAGATGCAAAATCGAAATATTCAAAAACAAAGTATATCAAAATACAACAAAATTCAATATAACCCAATTCCAATGTATGATTTTCCAACAAATAACTGGAACATGCACTTCACCAATAATTTTCTCTTCAACTAAAACTTCACATTTCCAACCGTGCAAATAAACTACTGAAATACAAAACTTTAATCATTTCTTCTCATCCTTCTCTGCCTCAGCAACCCTCTTCAAACGAGTTCCAGCCAATCGTTTGTTCATCCTTTCCACACGAAGCTTGGAATATGCTTTGAAGGATTTCATCTCATCAACAACATTTACAAGTTCAGCAGATGGTTGTTCCTGATGGATTGACAAGTATGTACCCTGTACTTGGGTTGCAGTGGCCAGTTCCTCAGGACTAGAATCACCAACCTGCACTTTAACTCATAAATCTCATTCCATCTGTACATTGTAGATTCAAAATCGAATCCCCTGTTTCTTACAGACAGCTGATAAAAATAATCTTGACAAAAAAAATAGATAACAGCAATTAAACAATATATTCAGCATAAAAAACATAGATATATAAACCATTCAAAGGCAACTTTTGCTCTGTTTCAAAAAACAGAGTTTTCTCTTATTGCAGCTTGCTCTGTTTCAAAAAAACAGAGCTTGTTTGTTTATTGCAGCATACTAAAGAATACAGAATAGTGAAGATAAATAGAGAGTTTGATGCTCAAGCAAAAACAAGGAAAAATCTTCTAAATTCAGCATGCAACGCATGCTTTATTTGCAAAAAGCAAAAAACAAAGCTTTAAAAGAAAACTATTATAAAAACTAAGATGCTGGCTAAAAAAAAGCGGATGTCTTTGCCATGTTGGAAAAAACAGGATCTTCGCATCATCACTTATCTTCATACTCCCCCTTGATGCTAAGAGGGCTCACAATCTGATCTCGAAGTTTCATAAACTGATCTCTTGCAACTGCTTTGGTGAAGATGTCTGCTAACTGATCATGAGTGCTGATGTGTTTCAATTCAACTTCTTTCTTCTGTACCAAATCACGGATGAAGTGATACTTCAAATCAAAATGCTTTGTTCTACTGTGATGAACCAGATTCTTTGCTAACTTGATGCACTTACATTGTCACAATAAATTACTGTAGGCTGAATCTGTTTCTCTCCAATTTCTTCTAAAACTTTTCTAAGCCAAAGAGCTTGTGTGCCTACTGAAGTAATTGCAACATACTCTGCTTCTGTGGATGAGAGAGCAACCATGCTCTGTTTTTTGGAACTCCAAGTAATCAAACTAGAACCAAAGGAGAAACAATTTCTAGATGTAGATTTACGATCATCCATACTACCTCCCCAATCTGAATCACTAAAGCCAACAAGATTGAACCTTGTAGAAGAGTAGTAATGAATACCAAAATCTCCTTTCACATACCTCAAAATTCTCTTAGCTGCCTTCATGTGTATTTCTGATGGATTTGTCATATACCTTGAAACAAGTGAAACTGAATATGCAATATCAGGCCTTGTGTGGGTTAAAAACATCAAACTCCCAACTATACTTTATAATTAGTCTCAACAACTAATTCAGCACCATCATTCCTACTCAACAAAACTCCATGAGCACTTGGATTGGAGTATGGTTTACAATCAACCATGTCAAACTTCTTTAACATATCTTTTGCATATTTGGTTTGGCAAATGAAAATTTCATTTTTACATTGATAAACCTCCATTCTTAAAAAATATTTCATGAGGCCAAGATCTTTCATCTCAAATTCTTTCATCATAGCAATTTTGAACTCATCTTTCATATTAGAACTGCTACCCATGTACAACAAATCATCAACATACAAACTTATAATAAGAATATCATTACCTTCTTGTTTGTAGTAAAGGGTAGGTTCACTCTTACTTCTCTTGAAGCCATTCTCCTGAAAGTATCCATCAATTCTTGCATACCATGCTCTCGGTGCTTGCTTGAGGCCATACAAAGCCTTCTTCAATTTGTAGACATGATTCTCTTTTCTTCCACTTGAAAACCTTGTGGCTGTTCCACATACACTTCCTCTTCTAAGTACCCATTCAAAAAGGAACTTTTCACATCCATATGTTGTATGCTCCAATTCTTTTGAGCTGCTAATGAAATTAGCATTCTGATGGTCTCTTGTCTTGCAACTGGTGCAAATGTCTCTTCATAGTCAATCCCATACTTATGTGTGAAGCCTTTAGCAACTAATCTTGCCTTATGCCTTTCAACACTTCCATCATTGTTATGCTTAGTCTTGTAGATCCATTTGGTGCCAATCTTCTTCTTGTCATGTGGAAGCTCTGTAAACTCCCAAATATCATTCCTATGAATGGAATCCATCTCTTCTTGCATTGCTTGCATCCAAACCTCATTAGTACATGCTTCTTCAAAACATGATGGTTCAAAATCAGCCTTGGTAAATAAAGCAAAATTAACTATCTCACCTATTGGATTTTCTTCATGTGCTTGATTGGCACTTCTTTGATAAATATCACTCAAACTTTTACCTTCCTTCTAGAACTTGGAGTTGAAGTTGGACTTGAAGAATTAAATGAGGGGCTGCTTGGTGGATTTATAGCACTTGGAGCAGAAACATTAGTGGGCTGCTCAATATCATCATTCAAAACAGATTTTGACTTCTCCATATGGCCTTTTTGATGACCATAAACTCCCCCTTCATCAAAAATCACATCTCTTGAAACAATAAGCTTATTAGTGAGAGGATTATATAACCTGTAAGCTTTGCTTTCCTCACTATACCCAACAAAAATACATGACTCACTTTTTGCATCTAACTTTTGTCTATTCTGATCAGGTACATGAACATAAGCTAAACATCCAAAAACTCTAAAATGATTAACATTAGGCCTTTTCTCATACCATGCTTCATAAGGAGTCATCTTCTCAAGTGCACTAGTGGGACTTCGATTGAGAATATACACTGCTGTAGCAACTGCATCTCCCCAATAAGAGTTACTCAATCCCTTGGTTTGTAACATGCTCCTTGCCATTTCTACCACAGTGCGGTTTTTCCTTTCAGCTACCCCATTCTGTTGAGGTGTGTATGGAGTGGTGAGCTGCCTCTTGATGCCATTCATATCACAATAATCTTGAAAGGCTCTTGAACAAAATTCTCCTCCACGATCAGTCCTTAAACATTTGATTTTGCACCCTTTCTCATTTTCCACAAGTGCTTTAAACCTCTTGAATGTATCAAGGGCTTCATCCTTAGCCTTCAAAAAATACACCCAACATTTTCGTGAGTAATCATCAATAAAAGTGATAAAATATGATGACTTACCCAAACTCCTCTGAATGAACAAGTTGAAGGGGGTAATGGGCCCTCCATGCCGTGCCTTTTGGAAACTTTTCTCTTGCATGCTTTCCTTTAGCACATCCTTCACAAATCTCCTTGTGCTCTTCAACCTCGGGCAAACCAGAAACTAACGCTTGTGAGGTCAAAAGCTTCAAACTATGAAAGTTTAAATGGCCATACCTTAGATGCCATAGCCAACTTGTATCCTCAAATGCCATATTGGCAAGGCTGCTATTATGTCACCAAATCTCAATGGGAAAATCCTATTTTTCGTCATAGGAACTACTGTGACTACTCTGTTTCCCTGACTCTTATAAAAAATTGTACATTTCTTATTTTCAAAGACAACTCTATAGTTCTTTTCACACAATTGTCCAACACTTAACAAATTATGTTTTAACTCGAGAGTGTAATAAATATCTTTAACACTCTTCATACCTTCTTTTGTGTGGACCTCCATAGCACCTTTTGCAGCAACCACCAATGATTTATCATCACCGAGCTAAATCTTTGACTTGAAACTTTCATCTTTTGTTGAAAACAACTTCCCATTTCCTGACATATGGTTAGAGCATCCAGAATCTAGGTACCAAACATCTTTACTAGTATTTTCACCTTTAGAATAAGATAAAAATAAATTATCTGGAGGATTTTCATAACTTTCTTGAGCATAATTAACATTTTTACCTTCTTTTAATCTACATTCTCTTTCAAAATGTCCATACCTATTACAATGGTAACATTGAACATTCATTTTATCAAATCTTCCTCTACCTCTACCTCTTGAACCACCTCTTCCTCTTGAAAAACCTTTGCCTCTACCTATTGAATTATTATGATTTTGACCTTTACCTTGGCTTTGATTGCTTTTGCTACTACTGCTGCCATCATCATTCTTTGTGATTTGTACTTTGGAGGAAAAGGCTTTCTCAACACTTTCTCCAAAATAATCTTTTAATCTTTCTTCATGTGAGATCAAAGATCCAACGAGGTGATCGAATTGAAGGGTTGTTAAATCCTTACTTTCTTCCATTATTATGGCGACGTGATTCCATCTTGGTGTGAGAGATCTCAACACCTTTTTTATCAGAACTTCTATGTTCACAGTTTCTGCAAGTGTAGCCATTTTATTGACCACATCTTTTACTCTGACACAATACTCACTCACACTTTCTGCTTCTTGCATCTTTAAATTTTCAAATTCTCTTTTCAATGTCTGTAGCTTGACAACTTGTACTTGATCACTGCCTTGGTAAGCTTCTTTTAGAGTCTTCCAGGCATCCTCAGTTGTCTTTGCACCTACAATTCTTGGAAATAGACTCTTGTCTAGAGCTATTTGAATATGAAACAATGCTTGAAAATTCTTCTTCATAGCCTCATTCCTTGCTGTTCCTTCATTGACTGGGAGGGCATTCCAATTAGCTGGCTCCTGGTAACCTGATTCAACAATCTCCCACAAATCTTTTCCTATTAAAAATGTCATCATTTTTATACACCAATAATCATACTCATTTCCATCAAATTCTAGAATGGGCAAGCTGTTAGAATTCGACATGATAATCTTTGGCGAAATTTGAACAACTAGATCTTAAACCCAAAACAAAATACCTGCTCTGATACCAATTGTAGATTCAAAATCGAATCCCCTATTTCTTACAGCCAACTGATAAAAATAATCTTGACAGAGAAAATAGATAACAGCAATTAAACAATATATTCAGCATAAAAAACATAGATATATAAACCATTCAAAGGCAACTTCTGCTCTGTTTCAAAAAATAGAGTTTTCTCTTATTGCAGCTTGCTTTGTTTCAGAAAAACAGAGTTTGTTTGTTTATTGCAGCATACTAAAGAATACAGAATAGTGAAGATAAATAGAGAGTTCAATGCTCAAGCAAAAACAAGGAAAAATCTTCTAAATTCAGCATGCAACGCATGCTTTATTTGCATAAAGCAAAAAACAAAGCTTTAAAAGAAAACTACTATAAAAACTAAGATGCTGGCTAAAAAAAGTGGATGTCTTTGCCATGTTGGAAAAAACAGGATCTTCGCATCATCACTTATCTTCATACATAGCATGAAAATCACTTTTATCAATTAAAATAACATCCAAAGAAGTGAAACCTATCTTAAACTTGTGAGCACTTCTTGGGAAGACAACCAACTTCACCTTATATGTCTTCAATCACTAAACATTAGCCTGAAGACCTTCCAAGGAACAGTTTTTGCGACAATGATCAACTGCAATTCCTATAGTGGGAGCTAACTTCTTTGGAATTCCAGTAGCCTGTATGAACAATCCAAAATCAAAAGCATGAACAATTAGTTTTTCTAGTTCTCAAAACAAGAAACCATCTTTTTGTGGAAAATAATTGGCCTGAACTTCATCTACAGTCTTTGGATTAGCAACATTTGCATTTTATTAAATGATTCAAGTCAGGTTATAAAATAACCAAGGAGATGATGATTGCAAGCAAGGTTAACAACACTGAATTTGTAGAGAACCAACAAAACCGACAAATGTTAATTGTATCCTCCCAGATAAATCACTGAACATATATAGATGGACAATTTGGTAGTTTAAAGCCATATTCTTACTGTGAATCCTTAATATTTAAAGATTTCCTCTATAGTCATATTAACATAGCATTTTTCTAGCATTTGGAATGGCAGAGAAGGGCATCATAGGTACACCAATACAAACTGGAGGTATCAATGAACATATCAATCTGATTTGTGTTTAGTCAGGTAACAACAATACAAACTGGTGGCATTAAAATTGAAAAACTCACAATTAGTCCTGAGAAATCACACCAGAACACATGTGCAATTCCAAATTTATTATATATGTATCATTTTGGCTTTTATTTATATGAAATGTTTCCAGTAAAAAAATAGTAACTTTAATTTTCGATCACGTTGCAGAGTAAAGAAAATTGAAAAGATGATTATCAGTGCAGAAAAAATAAAATTGCTAAGAGGATAAAATAATGAAAATGATTAATATCCCAAACGGGCAATACTTGATCACGCCAACATCAATCATTTTGCCATCTTGTTCGGAAGGTCTTGGTTTGTATAGATCTTCAATCATCTCAACCTTTCGAGATTGGATCCTGAC
The DNA here is from genome assembly GCA_007258455.2 of Sequoia sempervirens. Taxonomy (NCBI): domain Eukaryota; kingdom Viridiplantae; phylum Streptophyta; class Pinopsida; order Cupressales; family Cupressaceae; genus Sequoia; species Sequoia sempervirens. Next base: position 120,558,376 of record VDFB02353493.1, read on the forward strand.
TGAGGCTCTGTACCTTGAAATCAGAGGCCATTCTCTAGAAGAAACGACCTATCAACAAAATTGTTCCTGAAAACAATTATTTCTATAGGTCATACCACCTAAAGCATTCAAAAATTGAGTACAAAGATAGACAACAGTCCAAAGATTATGCATGCTTTTGAATAAACATAATCTAAAACATTGTAGACTAATTTTCCATGAGTTCAATGTCCATAGATAGATGTTTTAACTTGAAAACTGATAAAAATGTAGAAAATGTATAAATCATGTTCATTTATACAGCATTCTTCACCATTCATGTAAATTATACACTTTGAACACACATCCAATATAGCTCAACGGAAACACAATCAAAAGCATGTACAAAAAATATTAACATTCCATTTGGTTAAGAACTTAAAAAAGTACTAACAGTTTTATAAAATGCTAACATTCAATTTCAATTAAGCATCCATATCACTCAGTTTTACCAAATACAATATATTTTAATTGAAAGCCTTGACAGTTATGAAATTAAGGATCCATATCACTCAATTTTACCAAATGCATGATATTTGAATCAAAAGCCTTAATAGCGTGTTCCTAAATACTTACAGCTGCAATTGAAGGTGTATCACCATGTCCTGGAGAACCATGCAAAACATCCATACCAATAATGATTGTAGGCTTTGAGGATATGCCTGGTATAGAAGAATTATCTTCTATAGAGAGAACAGAGTTGAGCCCACCAACCTGAATGAAAAATGGAATAATTAATTAATAGTACAACAATATAAAGTGCAAGTAAAAGATGGTATGATTGAAAATATCATTTAGCCTTTATTCGGACCCCCTTCAACACTCTTCTTGCCTGCAAAAAGGCAAAATAAAACAGTTGTAACAAGACAATGTATGAAATAAAACACAACAGATAGAAAAGCCTATGGCCAATAAATAAGTAATCATCTTTCATAAGACAAACATAAGAATGCAAAACTGAAATAAAACAAAATACAACATTGGGATACAAATTGCAAAAACACAATTTACCTTTAACCAATCAATTTTCTGTGGATTGTCAACATTTTGATTTGTTAACAAGAAATCAATTATATGACCGTGCTTAATAAGATTGGTTGTTGAAACATCTGTCCTCACAACAACAAAACAACTTCAGTACATTTCTAAATTATTGTTGAAAACCCAAGTATCGCTTCATTGCATTCAATATTTTTTCTCTAGAAGCAGGAACAATTTGTTAAACCATTCATTTTTAGAAGTGTTCCTTTCTCCCAATTTTATTTCCATAATGATTTAATGAAAATAAATTCAAAGGTATTATATCAATTTCCATGTTTAGATGGAATGGGAAATGTAAGTTAAAAATGATCATAGTGTCTCCAGTAGAAATAACTAGTGAAGACAGGCTTAAAGACAATAGCCACTTACCGATCAGGAAAATCAAGAAACTAAATTAGTGAGACCCATTAACTAGAAAGACTCAGGTTCATAGTCTAACAAAAGACAAGTGCAAATATTTCTAAAATATAGAAGAGAAAATACTGATCAAACACAATCATTTGAGAAATAAATAAAACTCAGAGTTGATACTATATTGTTAAAGAAAAAACAGAAGTCATACAAATGAAACAATCAAGCTGCTAATTAAATCGAATATTATTCAATGAATCATATCACTGAAATCCAAAGCACACCAATGGGACAATTGATAATGTTTTTCAACAAGTAGGGGCAATCTACCAAATCATTCACTTTTGAAAATGTTGGTGAAATGCACTTTAGAAACCTCACTTCCCACCATTTATTATTTCATAGATGTTTGAGAAAATAAGTTCAGGGAGTTTAAATCTTTCTCCATGTTTAGATGGAATGAGAAATATAACTAAAACAGAACACCGAATCTCAACTAGAAATAAACAATAAAGAAAAATGTTCCAAATGAAATCACATAAGGCCAATAGCGAAATGCATATCCTAGTTAAATCAAGAAACTAAATTACTTGATTTCAAGGGATACCCATAAACTAGAAAGACAAGTTGAAGTACAATAACAGGCATAATGATTCCACAGTCCATCAAAATGTTTGGGAGTACTTCTGGTAAAGGTGAATACTTTTGCAGCAATTCAGATCATACTTCATGATTCATCATCATGGATGAGGAAGAAAACCCTCAGTTGACAGATTATAACTGCAAAATTGCAAATATTTCTAAAATGAAACTTCAATTTAATGAAGTGAAGCCCACAGCTGATACTGTACTGTTAGAGAAAAAAGCAGCAGTCACACAAATAAACAACACAGTTGCTTACAAACTCCAGAAAACCTGATCAGAACATTAAAAAAAATCTAATATAGCATAGAAATTAAATGAACTAAGAAGAGAAGAATAAGCTAAAGCCTAGTCTGACCAATGCACATAGATAAATTTATAAGAAGAGAACAATGACTATAAAAATTTGATAAGAAGAAATATAAAAGTGTAGAATATAACAAAAAAAAAAGGGTAGCAAATCAAAGACCAATAATGACAACAGTGAAGGGAAGGGAACCAAAAGGAGCATCCTCCTTAATAGTTAAAAGTTAAAACCAAAACAGAAGAAACAACATCCAACATTTTTTTATCATCCCAACCATAGCAAAGCATATTAAGAAAATCAGCTTTTACCCATATTCAGAGATGGGCCCTTCTGTGAAGGCCTAAAACTAACATGGTATCCCTTACATACTTGAACACCACCTCCCAAATTGACTAACGGAGCAAAGCTCCAATGAAAATAACTTTGTCTCACCAATAGATAGTTCCTGTAGAAAACAATCAATCAGAAGGCAAACTAAATAAAACCCCCGATTGATTTCAAACTATATCATCACCAAAAAATTCAAGCATGTCAACAAGCATTCAACCTATTGCCAAACAATTACATACTTTCTGGCAGCATGTTGCCTAAGAATTATATCCAAAACCCTCAATGCATCCTGGCATTTGTCAGACACATCCCCTCGTAAAACAACTTCTAGTGATTTCCTTGAGATCTTTGCAGCAAAATTGATCTCCGCCCTGAATTTCTCTGCTCTGTCATCTCTTCTCTCAGCAGCCCCATAACCTTTGATAGAAAACAGATAACACTCCCAGATTAAAGAGAAGAAAACATGCATGATTTACAAAATGAATACAACCTAAGCATTACATGAAATGCTTACCTGGCTGCCTCCTCAAGAGAAACAGTACATTCAGTGCTATCTCGGGGAAGAGCTCCAATAGTAAACATGCTCTTTTCTCTATCATAAGCAAATTCCTTGCCATCCAGCTCTGTCTGGCCATAGACTTCCTTCACTTTATCCATTATTTTCCTCAACAAAGTTTTGTTAGTAATAGGCCCACGATCGCTGCTGATTTTAACCCGAAATCAACAAGTGTGCCACAATTAAAAATGTCAAAAGTAACTCTCAAAGTAATATCAAATATATGCTCAAAATTTATCATGATCACCATAAGTTTGAAACTCTTCATGTCCTGAAATTATAATAAATAGCATAGAACTTATAATGCTTACAAGAATTCTACAACAAGACAATACAGATGAATTAGAAAACAAGGTAAAGTTTACTCACATTATAATGAAAAGATTCTTGAAGATTTGAAAAAACTACACCGAAGTGATTAGACAGAAGCTTTATTGGTCGACTAGCTCGGCCCTTACCAGGTCTCGTCATAGGTAGAATGCGGGGGCCTGGGGACCCTTCTAGTCTTTGCATAGTGGGTATTTGAGGAGTAGACTATTGAACACGCACGGCTGGTAGATTTCCTTCAGCTCCTGCTGTTTCCAGTGCCACTGCAGGAGGTAAAGCCTCCTCTCTAGACATTTTCAAAAAGAAGCTTGTAAAATTAAGTCTAAATGTATTTCTTCCTATGATCAAGGGCACTATAATAGGGCAAACGCTAGAATTAAGTCTAAATGTATTTCTTCGTCTCCAGGCATTTTCAAAAAGAAGCTTGCAAACGCTAGTGAGGATATTGGGCACTATAATAGGGAGAAGTATGGCTATCATTGAATGTGCGAAATGTACAAAAATATGAACAAGGAGGAGAGGTGGTGGCTGCATTATTGTAGCAGAAGAAGAAGCAGTATGATTGGTTGACCAAAGAAAAAGTATTCAAGATAGAAAATGCAACCGAGAATAGGAAGAAGGATACCATAAGAAAATTCCTTGCCATCCAACTCTGTCTGGCCATAGACTTCCTTCACTTTATCCATTATTTTCCTCAACAAAGTCTTGTTAGTAATAGGCCCACGATCACTGCTAATTTTAACCTGAAATCAACAGGTGTGTCGCAATTAAAAATATCAAAAGTAACTCTCAAAGTAATATCAAATATATGCTCAAAATTTATCATGATCGCCATAAATTTGAAACTCTTTATGTCCTGAAATTATAACAAATAGCATAGAACTTATAATGCTTACAAGAATTCTACAACAAGACAATACAGACGAATTAGAAAACAAGGTAAAGTTTACTCAAATTATAATGAAAAGATTCTTGAAGATTTCAAAAAGCTACACCGAAGTGATTAGACAGAAGCTTTATTGATCGACCAGCTCGGCCCTTACCAGGTCTCGTCATAGGTAGAATGCGGGGGGCTGGGGGCCCTTCTGGTCTTTGCATAGTGGGTATTTGAGGAGTAGACTGTTGAACACACACGGCTGGTAGATTTCCTTCAGCTCCTACTGTTTCCAGTGCCACTGCAGGAGGTAAAGCCTCCTCTCCAGACATTTTCAAAAGAAGCTTGTAAAATTAAGTCTAAATGTTTTCTTCCTATGAACAAGGGCACTATAATAGGGCAAACGCTAGAATTAAGTCTAAATGTATTTCTTCCTCTCCAGACATTTTCAAAAAGAAGCTTGCAAACGCTAGTGAGGATATTAGGCATTATAATAGGGAGAAGTATAAATATCATTGAACGTGCGAAATTTACAAAAATATGAACAAGGAGGAGAGGTGGTGGCTGCATTATTGTAGAAGAAGAAGTTGTTGTGAGCCAACTAACCACATGTTCACATGGTTTGATGTTATGTGCTTGTATTTAAAGTCATTAATTTGTATCCATTTCACATCCTCTCTCATCCTATAAGCATTTAGGGAGCAATCAGTTGGAGAACCAAACTAAGCATTTAGGGAGCAATCAGTTGGAGAACAATTTAGTTTGGTGCAATTAAAACCTGCATATTCATTCTAGGGCATTGCTTGTTGTCTGTGAATCTTTACACATTTTTCTAGGGCTTAACCTAGGAGAATATGCCCCCTTTGGGCAAACGAGCAATCCTCCAATTTTCAGAGCAGAGCAGACAAAGGTGAATTCAGTGAATCAGAGAACAGCAATATAGAATCACAAAGATCAGATCTATGTGGCAGAAGGACAAATCCACAGATACCAAAAAGGGCCTTGAGGTGTGAACTCAGCCCAGAACAGAGTAAGGATCAAGCATAGAATCTAAGGCAACATATAGACAAAGAGGCATCTTTTACAATATCAAAGACAGTTCACAATTCAACACCATATTGGAATCATTCATTCTTTGGTCATAGAGCTACATACTCCTATCATTTACAATTACTTTTCTAAATAGCATTTAATTCAGAATTACATTAGCCTACAGGTCATCATTGAATAATTTAGGTTAACTTGTGCTGAGTTGTAATCATTTCATTGGATTAGTGTAGAATAAATTTAGGGGCAGTTTATTTTCCTTTACAATTATATGCATGAGATATTCCATCTCAAAGTGGACCAACCTTTGTTAATTGGAATTTGTGCTTCAGTTGACTTATTTGAAATGTAATCTAGTATTATTATCTTTAAACATATATTTGTATAAGTAATTAGACTGTTGTTCATTACAACTTGTCCAAAAGCCAAAGAAGGAAATAATCACTTAGCATAACTTTTAGCATAATAACGACAGTAGTACTGTAAGTAGACAATCACAAAGGCAAGGAGAAGAAGAAAAGGTGCAGAAATCTGTATTGAATAAAGTTTTTACATCCTAGATACAAACTGATTCAAATATCATAGTCAACAGAATTTCAAACAGTAGGACTGACATAGTGCAACAAAAAGAAGGTTTCCATAATCAAAACTTATAACAAAGTATCAAGAGTATTTAGAGACAAAGGATGGAAGAATTCAACAGCAAGAATGAGAAAAGGTGCATACGTGAAGTGTAAAGAAATGACAGATATTTGTTCAATAATTAAAGAATGCATACATTTTTATCACAAAAGGACCTTTTTTTGCTTAAAAAAAACAAGAGAACTTCTTTTGTGAAGGAAGAAAACAAGAGCCCATCCACTGAAACTGAGCAAAAAATAACTTTGCAAGTGAATCACCGTGAAGCTTGCAAGATTAGGGACTGGACTAACCAAGGCTATACATAATATCTATAAAAAAGAAGCCTTTGTCAATTCTTCTATTAAAGAATAAATGGGTGAATCCACATAGGGTTTCTAGGTCCAGTTCTCTAGAGAATTTGGAATAATGGGTATGGGATTATACAGAATTAATAGTTTGACCTTTATTGGTAAATATTGTTAAACTGAAGATATAATTACAATTTTGGGAACAATAAAATCCAGACAAGGAAGTAATTTATGCCATAAATATTTTGAAAGAATTGCTGCATATAATGTCAGTGGACATTGTGAGATTCACAACATATTTTGAAAACTTCAATTACCAGAGAAAGGTACAAACTACCGTGCCATTGCCATTGTAAAGGAGACATATCGTAGCCAGAAGAAAGAATATTCACTCAAAAGCAGCTTCCTAAGGGTTCCAAAATTTGTAATTTCATCTCATCTTGCAGATCAGTTCTTTTACCTCATCTCTCTTGGGTGATCAACAATGGGGAAAATACTCTTTTCTGGGATGATGCCTGGAATGGACATAAACCCTTTCGTCAGTTGGGTGATTGGAATCAGATTGAATTGGAATTAAAATTCTTTATTGGGTCATAAAGTAAGAGATTATATTGGAATTAAAATCCTTATGGGGTCATAAAGTAAGAGATTATATTGATTTTGATCCCTCTAATCCTTTTGTTGGTAAATGGAAAGACTTTAGTTTTCTTCAAGTGCGATCTAATGCTAAATCATCATTAAAATCAGAATTAGACAAGAGACAAGTCTACCTCTCAAATAAACAAGTTGAAATAATTTGGATTATGTCTAAAACTGGTCAATACAATGTCAAAGATGGCTATACATCACTTGTTAATGCTAATAATAGATTATCTATTTCTATGAAGCTTTGTTGGGGCCCTCATATTCTTCCAAAGGTTGGGGCATTTGCATGGTTAGCAATCAAAGAAAAAATCCTAACTAGAATGAGATTAGATAGACTAGGTATTACTAATCTCTTTTCCTGTGTTTTGTGTGGGAAATTCTTGGAATCTACATATCATCTTCTCTTGAATTGTGAATTTGCACAAAATTGTTGGAATTGGCTTATTAGTAATCTTGGATGGTCAAGTCCTTTGCATAACTCGTTGTATCTTCATTTTCTTGCTTGGCCATCTTTATTCCCTTCTTCGGTTTTCTCTTCTATTTGGGATATTAGTCCATCTATTTTGATTTGGAATATCTAGTTGGACAGAAATAATAGAATTTTCAGAAAGAAATCTGCTTCATTATCCCAAGTTATTCAAAAAATCAAGATCTCAATTTTGGAGGTAACTAACTCTTCCACTTTCAAAAGATGTCATGTAAACAATTGTTTTTTTGAATGGGATTATTTCATTCTTAAAATGTGGCATCTTCTAAAATCTCCTAAGGCAGGTTCAGTTTTTCAGATGTCTTCTATTTCTAAAAGATGCACTTCTTCTTGGTCTCCTCCCCCTCCTGGCTTCATCAAACTAAACTTTGATGGAGCCTCTAGGGGAAATCCAGGGAAATCAAGTATTGTGGTTGTATTTCGAGATTGGAATGGGAATTTTGTAAAAGCAACTTGTGAACAGATTCGGGAATGTACCAATAACGTGGCTGAATCTAGAGCGGTAAGTCTTGGCTTGAAAATTGCCAAAAATCTTTCAATATCTCGGCTTTGTATTGAAGGTGATTCCATGTTAACAATTTCAACCTTAAAAATTCAAGATACTCCTTGGCATCTTAATTACATTTTGGACTTCATTCTTAGACAACTTGATTTCCCTAGCTATACTATTACTCATTGTTACAAGGAGTGGGTAAGTGCAAGAAGTTGGGTCCACAAAATATTCAAAAGTAGAAGTGTTTTTCCTGATTTTTAGAATTTATCATAGTTGGATTAAAAATTTGAAGCACTTACATATTGAATCTTAAAAAAATTTAGTAATATAAAATTTAGTATTTTGAGTCTAGTTTACAAATATATAATTTATTGTAATACCCAAATAATACAATATAATTTTTAATAGGCATGTATAAAAACCAAATTTTAAAAGTCACTTTTTTAGGACCATACCATTACAGACACCATAATTTGGCCTAAATAAAAGTATTTTTATAATTTCTTTTGGGAAAAGATGTGTATTATAATAAAGATTGATAAGGAAATTTTTTATAATATTTTTGTAAATATTTTTTTATTTATTAGTTTTTTATTGGTCCTATTTGTTGGTTTTCAAAAACCCTTGTGTACAGACACCATAACTTGACCTAAACTTACCATTTTTTGAATTTTCTTTTTTTCATTGTGTAAAGATTTTTTTATAGATTGATGTCATATAATTTTTTTAACAAGAAAATTAACAAATTAAAAGTTATTAAAAAAATATGAAAACTTGATATTTCAAGTTTATGGACCAATTTCCTCTTAAATTAATTAAAAAATAGAAAAAAATAATTTAATCATAAAAAATTTACATATTTGAAAACTAGACAATGTTGTAATCTATAATGGGCTTTAATTTCATAAAATAATTTAAAAAAAAACCTCGTTAGCCATATCACCAAAGTTAGTATTTTCTTTTGAAATTGCCATGACCTTGTACTTGCAGTCCAAGGCTAAGGGTTGGGTTACCATGCCTTTTATGAGCCTAAATCCAATTTAAAAACATGTATTGTGAGTTTCAAACTTTTTGGAATGAGTACCCACTTTATAATGGGTACCTACTCTAAAAAATGAATGGGTACCTATTTTAAAGCTAAAAAATGACACTTCCCCTAAATTTGGACCCAACTTCTTGCACTTACCTGAGTCAAATGGTATTGTTGATTTATTGGTTAATAAAGCCTTGGATGGAAATATTTCCTATCAGGAATTCTCACCTGAGGAATGTAATATTCTTTTCAAGAATTATCTTCATTGATTTCGACAAGGGGGCTTGAATTACTTAACAAGGATTTTAACTTGTCATTAGTTAGCCTTTGATACTAATTGTCTCATTGTTTTGCAAAGGCACTAATAATTATTTGGTGATGGGGAAATCATTTAACCCTCACGATGTGGTATTTGATTTTGATTTGCCACCCGTTATTTTGTATTGACCACTTCTAGTGGAAAATTTTGAATTGGGTTTTTATCTTTCACATGATGGATAAACGGATAAATGGATTTTACGGAATTAATTTCCTTTGTCAAAATTATATGGAAATCCAAATCTACCTGCATCATATGTTGATAAACACATGTGATATTACTATTTCCAAGAGCATATTTAAGATGTGTACTAATCTCACGTATCTCCTCTACAACATTCGTCCTCTTGAATGGACATTCTCTTGGAATGAGTCTATATCATGGTTTGTGCTTTGTTGGCTCCATTCGAACTAGCGACGATCCAAAATTCAGGGCTAAATTTGGTAATATTTCTCACTTGTTTTTTGACATTTATCTATGAAGATTCCACTCTTTCATTGGTTATTGTTGGGAGCTATCTCAAGAAATAGCGGAAGATATTTTTTTTCTAGAGACTTTGCCATTCTCCTACATTCCCAAGGTTGAACATTTGGCATATCTACATTATTCGATGGTATAGAATTTATTTGGCTCATTAATCACCATGTATTTGAGCAAGTTTAAAGTGTTTATTTTGTTATATGGTGATGTATTCACTCCATCTGTTGACTTTTGTAATTTTCTTGCTTCTCTATTCTGCAAATGGACAACCGCTTTAGAGTGCTTGTCCCTCCCTGCATCCACGAAATCAGATTGGATTCTCCATGCTCTGAGGAAAAGCTCAGGAGGGCATTCTCATTCGAATGTGTTATCACGAAATCAAGTAGCACTTGTTCCATGGATAACCCCCCTACGAAACTTGTTTGTTTCCTAGGTTTGTGAAGTTCAAGCACGCAAAATGAGGCAATTTTTAATCCACCTTGAATTGTGTTCCAAAGCCTCAAATAGTCAATTAGAGCATCCCTCTATGTTCGCCTCACAAAGACCTTTGAAATGAGTACCTTCACGAGCTCTCACTGTTGATACTTCGTGAAATAGTGAAAAGTGCAGTTGCTTCACAAAACAACGCTCTAACTCTTGATGAAAAATTGACTAGGTGTCAAAAGTGCAAGGGCGGGCTTTTTCAGTGCCCCTGCACTTAGGTGTTTTTGTGCTTTAGTGGAAAGGTGCTAATTTTTAGCACCCTTGTACTTTTTCTCTTGACTTAGTCATTTTGATGACTAGGGCAATGTTTTTTGGGTCTTTTACATTTTTCACTAAAAGTGCCATATTTCATGCCACTTTTTATTGAGGTGACTTAAATTGGACCTTAAACATTTGTAAATCACTTAAAAGTAATTTTTTCTCTCCACTTCTTCATTCTTCTCATTTGTAAGACACTTTTCTTTGTTGGGCGAACACCTCTCACCTGCAAAAATGCATTTTAGTGAAGATTTTGCCAATTTTCGAGTTAGGTTTTCTTCTTTCTCCAGGTATGTTTTTATTTTCTCCTTTCACTTTTCTTCTCCATGTCTGAATTTTAGCCTACTAGGTTTATTAATGTGTTTTTTTTATTTCATTTTTTGGATTTAACATCGTTTAAAAACATATTTTCTTTCTCTTCTAATCCATTTCATTCTCCAAACGCGTGTGGGTTCCTTCTACTTAAAAACGTGTTTTCATGCTCAAATGTGTTTGGTCTAACTTATTGTTATTTTTCCCTACATTTTTAAGTTGTGTTTTGTTTACCTTTTTGTTCTTCCTTGAATTCATTCCTTTCATTCTTCAAATATGCGCAAGTTTTACATAATAGAGCTTGCATTTTTTTGTTGAGGTAAGTTTCACTCATAGTTGTTATGGCAGTGAAATTAAAAGCTATTGCACCAAAGTGCATTCCAAATGAACTAAATCCTGAAGTATACATACATTTACTTGAAAGAGTAGTGTTTTTCAACATCATGGCACTTCAATTGCATTTTCTTTCTTCATTTTCCAAGGCGTTGAAATTTAACGCCTTTACGACACTTGCAAACACTTGACATATCATTCCCTTTTGAACAAGTTGATATGGCGCTGAAATTTCATGCCTTTACACTCTTATATGTAACCTAGATGTCAAGGCGAGCTTTTTCAGCGCCCTGACATCTTGACAACTTCCTTACACTTGAAAGTGCAAGGGCGCTAAAAATCAACGCCCTTGCACCAAGTTACCTTTCTCCCAAGTGTAAGGGCACTGATTTTCAACACCCTTACAATTTTTCCTATTTTGCCTTAAGCACTTCCAATTGCTCTAGCTTTGCTCTGAAGCTCATTTCTCAGCTCTCGCATCGTTTTCCATCTTTCATCACTCGTTTCATGCTTGCTCAACATTGTTGCTCGCTTCACACATCCCAATGTTGTTTTTAGACTAACATTTGTTGATTCCCCATCTTGCAGTTTCTTTTCAGATCTCATTAGAGGATCTTCGAAGTTGCTTCTCGTTGATTCAATTATTCTCAGATGACAGCCAAGAGACCTCCATCGTCTTCAAGGGCTAAAAATAAAATGAAATACAAGTATCAAGGTGCTTATTCACTAACAGTAGTGATTTCAAAGGTGGATGAGATAAAAGACATTGAGGTCAGTCATCAAGACCTAGTTGTTTTCATGAAAAGAACTGAGAAGAAGCCTCTTGAAGATTCTCTAAGAGCCATTGTGCACAGTAATCTGCATTTGGTGTCCACTTTCCTTGCTTCTGCACATAATACATAATTTGTCCTCCAGGTTGCATCCCATTACATCAGGGAAAGAAAAAATATGATTGATTCTTCAGGGCATGAGATATTGAGACTTGACCCTGACTTCTTTGATATTGTTTTTCAAAGTTCCACAGATGGAGATGTACATTGACATCTCAATACAAGTGTAGGAGGTCTATGACTTGGATCCTAGTAAAGCTAAATATCTGATAAATAGTCAATGGTTGAAAGAACCTAGGCACACTATTTCAAGATGGCCAAAGGGACTTCTGCGAAGTGACTTCAAGGAAGATGTCAGAGATATGATCACACTTTTGAGTAGAGTGAAGGGATTTCCTGAATCATCCTATTTTCAAGACCGGATGTATGAATACATCAGAATCATAAGGAAAAAAATATTTCATATTGATTGGGGCAAACAGATCAGTGATGAAATACATGAACAACTGATCAATGTACCAAACACTTTGAAGTTCGACATGACTTCTTACCTGGTGTATCCTACAACCATGATGAGGCAATTTTTAGGTATATCTACAAAAGGGAGCCGACACACCATACCTGTGTACAAATTTTTCTATCAATTGGATCTAAAGGAAGCCTTCACCATTTTAGGAGGGTTACTGATGCTTTCTTCGCGCCTCTACTTTTCAGTTTTGATCTGACTCTCGAAAAGAAGAGAGTATCTGATGAGGCCTACAAAGTGGTAAGTAAAGTTGGATGCAAATTTCTACAATTCCCAACTTTTACTTACCTAAGAGTAGGGTGCTACACTAGGTGCCCTTACATGTTGCCAAGATACCCCTCAAACAAGTGGATTCTCATGGAGTTGTGCACAGACAGCTGAATTTAGTTCATAAAGAATGGATGAAGATTCACAAGTCAGGATTTAAGTTCCCTTTGACAATCGGTAGGTATACCATCAAAAGTGTACAAAAAGCTAAATTGGTCTATGCGGAAATGCAAGTCATGATAATCAGGACCTATAGATACAGGTTTGATTTTGACTACCGAAATGTCAAGAAGTTGAAAAAGGGTCAACAACACAAGTACCACTTTGAGGACATTTGGGTCAATTGCAGAGATGAAGAGGCCATTAGTAAGATGGATTTTTGTAGGCTAACCGTACAACAGATCAGGGATCTTGGTGTTGCTGACCTACCAGTGGATTTCACAAATCCTGGTGACATCATGAATGCTACCTACAATGAACAAGAAATGGCCAAGAGGCTTTTTCCTGCAATTCAATGATCCAAAAAGGAAAGTATTTCTATTAGGGAGAGATTGGTGCCAATATTTTCTAACACTGTAGAATGGTTACAAAAGAATGGCTTTGAGATGAAAACTTTCAAAACATATTATGAAGGAGAAGAATCCCCAACAGAAGCTAGTTGACAGCAAGAACTCTGCATGAAAGAGAATCCAATGGTTGTTCCCACTTGTTTGCGAAGAGGCCCTAGGATCAAGTTCATTGTCGGCAAGGACACACAGGCCATCCTAGAAGGAGAAACTACAGAATCTGAACCATCTCGCTCCAAAGGAAAGGGGACTGTTTATGAAGAGATAGATTCCAGGATGAAGAAGAAAATTCAAGTGATCAATTCGCTGAAGAAGAAGATTTGGTAGAAGTAGACTCTGATGAGGAAGAAGATTCTGAAGGTGAACTAGAGTATGAAGTTGATCAAGAAGGTGAACCAGAGTTAGAAGAGCAAGAGGATGATCAACAAGAACTCAGGCATGATGAAGAAAGAACTATGTCTCCTCCTGAGAATGTAGTTGAAGAACTTCCCATGACATAATTTCCTTTAACTTCAAATGTTCCTCATACACTTCCCAATCCAAATACTCCTCCACCGCCTGTTCCTACATCACCTATCCCTACATCTGTAATACTCATATTGGTTATTTCACCAACACCTGCAACATCAACCATACTTTATACTCTTTCAGTGACAAGTATATAAATAGTTGACATTTTGTCAAGTCCTCCATCATCCATTCCCAGACTGTCATCACCATCCTATGATATCACTTAAAAAGTTGAGTTTAAAAGATTCATGAATAAATCCATGCCTGATCAACTCAATGTGCAAACTAGAGGAGCAGTTATGACAGACACTATACCCATTGTCATGATACCAATCATTACTTCAAAAGTGACGGTGACAAGAGAGTTGACGGTTAACCCAAAAGCTCGTACCTCCTCTCTTCCCCCTAGCTAATATCTCAAGTATTGAAGCGGAAAAAGAAATTGATTTCTCCAAAAGAGCTCGATCTTGAAGAGATAGTTCCTCCAAAAGCTAAGGAGAAGAAAAAAGGCAAAAGTGTATTCACAGCTGAATGTTGACAAGACTAGTCATAAATATGTAGAAATTGGTGTACCACCTTAGGAAGAGGGAGATGTCAATATGGAGGATTATACAGTGATAACTTGGGTCCAGCTTGACAAGGTCACAAATGAAAGTACAAAAGCATATGCGCAGGTGACTTTGGATATAGTAGTTGGAAGATTGGACAAAATGGAGCAAGCTCGAAACATGTACAAACAAAGGGAAGAGCATTATGCCACAGTTGTAAAGAGACTTGCAGGATCTGCAAGTAATGCACAACCATTAACAATGGTAAGTGTTGAGGACCCAGCTGTCAAGAAAGCTGAGAAGTTTTCCTCCAAAGGAAGAGTGTTGTATGATTTCACCAAAAAGATTGTAGAACATGGTTCTCAAATTATAGTTGTAGATAAAAAGGCTACTCTTATAGCCAAGCTCAAAACAGAGCTTGACAAAGAGGAGAGTGTACTTTCCCAAGAGCACAAAGAGATGGAAAAATGCATGTCATTGTGGTCACAGATGAAATAGGAAAAGCTCAGTAAATTGGTGGAAGTCGGTGTGATTCCCGACAAGGAAAAATACATAGAGGTAACAGAATCATTGAAGCATTGTATTCAGGTGATTGAATCTCTTATAGAAGATCTCCACCAAATACCAGAAGATGTCGAAGGGCATTGTGCTATTCTTGAAAGAGGAATCAAGGAGTTACCAGGGAAACTTCTTGAGGAAAATCGTATCTTCCTACTGGCCACAAAACTATCCCAGATCTTCAAAGAAGCCATTATGAAGCTAGTAGACAATGCAAAATTTTCAGAAGCCTCTTTGGATGCCATATTTGATATAAGGCTTGTACACTTGATAACCTTAAGACGCATCTTGACAGGTACAAAAAGGTTCACTCATCCGCCATGAGATCAATCATGAGGATTCACACCATTGTGGATTACACCGTTGGTCCAGATGAGAAGTTCATGAAGGAGACCAAGAAGAAATATGAAGACTTCGATGCCCAAGCAAGGAACCATGAAGATTCATGATCTTCAATGTTAAACTTTCTGATGCTTTCCATTATGCATCTTGTAAATAGTGTTTGACATCTTAAATGTCTTTTCTCGAAATGTAATTACACTGAAAATTAGAGATGTAATTTCTTGAAGACAAATTAGACTTTGAATTTGGTAAAAGTTAGGTGAGATTTCCCTCAATTGACTCACCTAACTTTCCTAACTTTTCTCAACTGATTTCCTAATTTTTCTCATCCCTCTCCTTTATATATATGAGGGATTTCTATTGTAAAACGTACATTTAGTATTTTGCAACGAAGTGCTGCCCTTTTTGAAGCAAAATTGTGAAACTTTGTGTTCATGCTTTGTGAATGAATTGATCAATAAAGAAGACAATTGCAAGCTAGACTTTGTGTTGGATTCAATATCTTATGAATTGATCTTATTTGGTGGTGATTAGTGGATGATATTTGAAAGACTTCAAGTAGTTTATGTAAACTTTGTGTTGCATTTCTTGTTTGGATTTAAGTTTATGTTTGGATACTTTTGTTGAATGATCTACAAGAATTTGCACTTGTAATCGTTCATGTTGTTCGAGGAATTGCTATGTCTAAGAAGACTTTGTGCTTCTAATGCAACAAATGATACATCTCTCACAGATCCATCAGTGAAAAAGCTATGAAACAATTTTGTGCCTTCGTGAGCTTTCCCTTTTCTTTTGTTTGTTTATTATTAATCACCTCTAGTATCTCTACCCTTTGCTTCGACAAGATAGAGGTATTGGCATTCCTACTTGTTGATCGTTTAGAGTTATCGTGAATTAAGAACTTCCAACAATGAAGCATTGTAAACATCTTCTCTAAAAATAGAGAGAAGCATGAATGTGACACACACCCCCCATTTTGTAAGTATAATGTGTATTGTGTAAATACTTTAATTAGTTTTATCGTAGCTTCTATTAGCAGTAAGAAGGGCGCCTCCCCTTTCTAAGATGAGAGATTTTATCTCACATAGTTGTGGCTACTTGATTCCTCTTCTCAAGTCATCATTATTTTTTTATTACATAATATTAATATTAGAATTAGTACCTAAATTAATTTTAATTCTAACTCAGAATAATCTTATTGTTATGATTTATTATTATTGAACTCGTTTAATATCAAATTAGCATCCTGAGTTTACAACTACATTGCAAAGTGGTTATATTAATTGCATACATTTCAATTCATATTAATTAACCATTATTATTATTATTATTGAACCAAGAATTAAACACTGTGAATGCTAAATTCCTCGAGCTCCCTACGGGTGTTTTTGTTTTTGCTAAGTACTGACCTATGCCTCAATTATTTGAACATCATCGGCCCCCTTTTTTAAGAGTTTCGTCTACTGTTGCCATGTGTCTGCTAGGTGCTCCTCGCAACGATTGCTTTCTTCGCTCTCCTACCGGCTCCCGCCATGTTTCCACACATCAACACTGCAGGCTATCCAAGGCTGCTTCCCATCACTTTTTAATCGGGCCCCATCCACATGCCATGTAGCTTTCATATGCTTACACTTTTTGGCAGACCCCACAGACAGTGCCGATGGTAAAGACTGCCCCATGTGTCTTCACAATGGGAGATTTTCATCATAGGAGGAAGAATCAATGAGAAGGCCCCCACCTGTTGCCACATGTCTCTTTCGTAGGAACTTCATCGAAGGGAAGGAAAGAGCAAATTGTGTGCCTCACCAAGCTGTCGCGTGTCTTAACCGACTGCCTGATTGAATGACACTTGTCTGCATAGGGTTTTTCTAGGACCACTTCCATCATCCGCAGGGGATTCATCTGGCTTGCAAGCGGCCATGTTCAATGACCCAATTTTTTTTGTTACAATGGCTAAAGGAAATAATTGTTGTAGGCATCTTTGCTCAAGATACAAAATCTTTTTTGTTATTGGCCTACCAGGCGGTGGGATTTTAGCTATATATATTGCCTCTTCCTTCTGAAAAATGAGTTCAGAAGATACAAAAAAACTAGGATAAAAACACCATGCCTGTTGTATTGATTTTAATTTATTGTATAAGAATTTCAGACTGTGTCATTGTTTGGCCTTTCTGTTTTCTTAGGCTATTTGATGAAACATTATACTATGCCACAAATGTTCTAAATTCTTTATTTGTAGTACTTCTATGATTTGAATATAAGCTTGTTGATTTAGACCATGTCTTTTGACTTTTCTTTTCAGTAAATGTGTATGAAAATCATTTTATGTCATTGAATGAATCATTCAAGTTTTTATCTTTAATTTTTGTTATTATGGGATATAGCAGATTATTGAACGAACCTTTAAATTGCATCCAAAAGATAGATTTATCGTGTCTTACATCTAAGTTTTGACACATCACCTTAATTAGATTTTATTTTTTATATCTGTTTTTTTTTTCCCATTTCAAAACCCCAATTACAGAAGAAGCCAACTTCTTTAAAAACTTGGACGTCACTTAGTTTAGCGCAATTGGTGCCCCCATTAACTAAGTTTCTCATAAAGACTGTTATCTTGCCAATTTTTGGCATCAACAAACACCTTACAAAATAGAAGCATGCACAACCCAAACAATAATATTATTATTTACTGCCAAAAAAATAATATTATTATTTTTCAAGTTATTAATGTCTCCATGCCCAACATATTTTGAAACTATTTTACCAAAACATTTATTTCACACTTTGTCTTAAATAAAACTTGGGTTTCACGCCACACCCATCCAATTTAACATTCATCGCTGGATAAGTTTCAACTAATAGAATTAAACCTCTATTAATTGTCGACATAAATATTTTTATTAACACTAGATGCCAAGCTTCCATTACCACCTAGCGCCCACCTGCTGACTTAAATTTAATACCAAATGCTCGACTACCAAAAATAAATAGGGGTGATTGTGATAGAAGACTACGCTTGCCCTTATTTTATCTTATAAGTTCCTCATAAAGAGGCACATTATTTTTATTTTATTTTATTTATTAAGTTTCTCATGAAGGGGCAGTAATAGAGGTTATTGTCATGGCAGTGGTTGAAAAGGAGGATGGATCGTCTGTAAAATCCCTCAAATGGCAGCACGATCTATCATGAGTTGATCTATCAGTTTTTTTTTTTCTTCACTCCATTTTTGTAAATAAGAGCTATATTATAATTTCAAATCATTATATATTAAAGTGGTCTTAATATTATAAATTTTATCTTCTTGTGAAATTAAATAATATTTGAATTTTAAGACTTTATATTAACATATTGTAACATAAATAATTTAAATTCTTGATAAACAGACTTTTAACTTTTACTTATTATAGCAAGGCGATACTAAGTTGATAAATTATGAATAAAATACATTTAACAATTTAACTCTAATAAAAGTTATAACTTGAATTTATAACTTTTAATTTCATAAGATGACTTAAATCCCTTTTTTTCCAAAAACGCACTAACATTTCTCAACTAATAAAATAGAATTAATGTTACATAATAAATTTCCTATTAAAAAGATGCTCAAAAATTATGACTACTATTTTAACTCTTCTATTCTTTAATAAAATACAATAACGTTTTACTTAAATTCTTATTTTTTATATATTCAAATTTAGAAATTTTACATGCATTAGAACAAATATGACACATGCTCAAAAATAAATGAGACAACTTAATTAATTATCATGAACAATATATCTACACATGCAAATAGATATATATAAATAAATAAATAAATAACACATAGCTTTAAGTAAACTACAGTTACCCCAGTTTTTGAAACGACTCAGCTATGAGATGTATATTAATTTAATTGATTATTTCAAGCAAGATTAAACTCAACGGTTTTAACATTGCTCACCAAGATTTATTACAAGTTACTTTGTGGCTTGGGAGTTTAAGTTTTCCTCTTGAAACATCATTAATTTATAATATTAAATATGCACACCCTAATGGCTATTTTACCCAAAAGTAATTATAATTTTCACGGTAAAAGAAAGATTTAGGAAATGCTATTATGGCTCTGGGTGAATGATGAAAAGTTTATATTAAATATTTTATTTGCTATTGTTATCTTAGTATTATTTATTTATTTTTATATATATATATTTTTAATTATTTTAATTTATTGAGCATACAATACTCAAATCTAAATGACTATATGTAGGTGTGATGGTTGTGAAGAGGAATGGTTTGGAGTTTTATTCTATACTCCTTTCTTTTGTTTCATTGTTTTTTTACTTTTTTTATTTCTTTTATTGTGTAGATCTGCAATTCGTTTTAAATGGGAAGAGCAACAATCACTGTAAATCAATAATGTAAGTTAATTTTCACGCTTGAAATGGCTTTAGCATAGTAATAGCAGCAAATTTCCTTTGTTTTTAATCTCTTTCTGCAAGGTATCTTATTGCAGGCATGTGGCCTCTGCAAGTGCTAAATCTGTAGATTTTGAAGTTTAATTTATTTTAAGCAACATTAAACTGTAGGAATTTGTTTCTTTTTTTTGTTTTTTCCAACTTTATTGAATGTTTGCACATAATCTTTTACTTGCAGATCTGCAGGTTGTATGTAACCAGAAGGAATACTCAGAGGGGGACAGGAGAAAACCCTGTTGCCCTTTTTTTGTTTTTTTTTAAAT
The DNA here is from genome assembly GCA_007258455.2 of Sequoia sempervirens. NCBI lineage: Eukaryota > Viridiplantae > Streptophyta > Pinopsida > Cupressales > Cupressaceae > Sequoia > Sequoia sempervirens. The sequence goes on from VDFB02353493.1 coordinate 120,578,509, forward strand.
TATTTTTTTAAGATGCTATCTGCTATCTATTGTGTATACCCAACAAGTATACACAGCCAGATATATAAATAGAATCCATTTGAATTTTACTTAAAATTTTCATGCATAATAAGAGAATTTATTTTTTCATGTTTGGGTTTTTTTTTTTTCCCTCTACAGAGGGTTCTAAACCCTTTGGACCCCATAATTTATTGGGGCTAGCCTCAGCAGGGCTGTGATGCGCATTTAATAAATTTTATAAATTTCTTTTATTCTATACAAAACCTCAAATAGAATAACAAGATATGAACTTCTCATTTTTATTATATTTTGTTTCCAACATTTATAAAGAATTCTAACACAAAAATATAAATCTAATGGCTTGTTCTCCACTCTACCATAATGGTGTCATGGAGCCTCATGGACTCTAGCCATACCCCCGAGCAATGATTTCATAAAGCTCCATGATAATAAATGGAGTTTTTTCTCAGCTTTACAAAGGATAAAACTAACACAACACCAATTTCATACATCTAGGTTCTCTACTAATTTCAACCATAATCTTTATACTATGTCACCTTCTTACAATCAATAAACAAGGGTAAATGGAAATAGGAGGAACTTATATCTTCTTTAGGTGAAGGATTTGAACTCTTTTATCCATTTTTTTCCCCCAAACCTACTAGTTTGAGTACCATCTTCTATGAATCATATCTTCTCTCCTCTCACATCTCTCCAACCTCAAGGAGAATTCTCCAAAAGGAGAAGTGGAAAACACCCCTCTTTTCTCTCCAAAATATATATAAGTTTCAATTTGCAACCTTTGGATGGGGAGGTGTGGAGTGTACCTACCTCCATCAATGAGAGTTTTTTCTTTATTTAAGAGGAAACATGCACTTGGACAATCCTTCCATCTTTTCATCCTATCCTCTCCTCAAAACTCGTCACTCTCCCTTATGAGGACTTTTGAGGGGTCAAATCATGGCCTTAGGACACTATTATATTCCCACTTGACCCCTACCACTATGGTATAGAGACCCTAGTGGGTTTATTTTTGCTCTCCAACCAAGGAAATTGACCAACAACCCTCTTTAATGGCACATTTAAGGACCCATCCAAAATTCAAACTTGGATAAGGGTTCCTAACCCCTAATCCCCCCTTACATCTCACATGACACACAAATAAATACTCACATGCCTTAAATAAACTATTCGTTTTAAAACAACCCTCACAACCCTAGTCTCCCAATACATTAACTCTATTTACTTCAAGGCCCCAAACTGGGTCAATTTTATATTCCCAAAAGGAAGTCTTTAGATTTTCTCTCAATGGTTCTCCTTTCTCATGCTAACACCTTTACCTTCCTGCACATTACCAACATGATCATAAGTAACCATTATATATCACATTAATCTATTAGCTAAATGTTCTAAACTTTAACTACAAAATAATCCATTTAAAATTTCAATTTGTATTCCACAGTATACAAGGGCATTCCACCTTTATGGTAGTGACAATAACACATAATGTCAAAATGAAATGCAAGAATATTTTCCAAAGATCACCTTATTTATCATCCACCATATATATAATCATTAATTCAAGAAAAGCATATAGCAAATTATGATGGTATTAAGTAAATACAAGGCAGGGTCTTACAATGTCATAATGAAATGCAAGAATATGTCACATAATCACACTATTTATCATCCACATTACATCTTACCGTCTGTGTAAGAAAACATAAAACAAAATAGGGCTTTACTAATCACATGCCAAGTGGGATCTTACAAAATAATAAATTCAAAATTGTCAAGTAACCTCTAATAATGCCTCCACGATCTCCATTTCCTATAGCCTCTATTCTTCCAGGTAAAAATCCTCATAAAATGCATTAAATGAACATATTAAAATTTTAAAGGCATATTTGAATCCATTTCCATGAAATTTCCAAAATTGGTTGATAACTAGGACTCCCACTCCACTTAACAGGACCCCAAAAAAAGCAAAAATCAAACAACTCAATCTTGGGTGCCTATTTCCATTGCTAAATTTGAGGAATAATAAATGAGTTGTCATAGAGTGTATCTCCCAAAAATCCACATCCAAATCTCCTAATTGATTTTTCAATTTTTAAAATTACCTCCACAATTATGTCCAACACCAAAATTTGTAACTTTAATAAAGACCAATTTATTTAAATATTATTTTGGCCAAATATTGCAAGTTATTTCTCCAAAAAAAACATAAAATACCAAACCTTAAGAAAATCAAAATAAAATGCCCTCTTTTTTCTTGATGAGGATTGCCCTTCATAATCGATTATCCTATATCAGAATGCAAAAGGTGGGTCCCAACAACAAGGCCTAATGAGGTACCCATGTGAAAAAACAAACTCTTATAAGCAGAGAATAGAAGAAAAACCATGTGGGAGAAAACTCCTCTCCAACAAAGAGAAAAAACCTGCAAAGAAGACTAAAGAAGGAAGGAGGACTCATCAAAACTCTCAAAAGACAAATTCCTTCACCACAAGCATTGATTGCAATTGAAGATAGTGATGCAAAGCTAAAGGTTTAGTGAAGATGTCAGCAACCTGTTGCTCCATAGGAAAATACTCGAAGATGAGAACACCATCCTAGATGAGCTTCCTAATGAAGTGCATGTGGATCTCAATATGCTTAGTACGTTGATGCTCCATTGGCTTGTGAGAGATATGGATGGTACTCTAGTTGTCACACCAAAGAGTAGTGGGTTGAGTGGGAGGAAATGCAAACTCAGTCATCAATTGATGAAGCCACAAAATCTCCTGACTAGCAAGAAGTGCACTTCGATACTCAATATTTGTCAATGATAATGCAATAGTAGTCTACTTCTTGCATGACCATGCAATCGGACCAGAACCAAGGAAAAAGACAAATCCACAAGTAGACTTCTAATCATTGACATCATCATCCCAATCTAAGTAAGTGAAGCCCACAATCTGAGATGCCCCTGATTTATAATGAATGCCAAAATGGGTAGTTCCCTGAATGTATCTCAAGATACATTTGACAACCTTCCAATGACTCTCATGAGGCTCCTAAGAGAAGAGAGAGATAAGGCCAACCAAAAAAGAAATATCAAGATGACTATGTGTCAAGTACAAAATACTACCAACCAACTACCGATACAAGGTAGGATCAATTGTAGGAGTAGTGCAACTTGTAGAAAGTACAACACCTGATTAAAAAGGAGTGGGGGAAGGCTTGCAATCAGCCATGCCAAACCTCTAAAGCAAATCAAGAGCATAATTCTATTGGAAAATAAAGATCCCCTTAGAATTTTGATGAACTTGAAGACCAAGGAAGTAATGCAAAAGACCAAGGTCGGTCATATCAAATCGTTCCATCAATGCTTGTTGTGTACTTTGAATCATGGAAGTGGAAATCCCTATAAGAATCAAATCATCCACATAGAGCACAACAATTAGAAGATCATCTTCATGTCTTTGAGTATAAACTGTGGGATTGAAGTGGCAATAAGTGTACCCAAAAACAATCAAGAAGCTATCCATATTCTCATACCAAGCCTAAGGGGCTTGTTTGAGACCATACAATGAACGTCGAAGCCTACAAACAAGTGAAGAGCCCTACACAAAACATGGCGGCTACTCCATATAAATATTCTCATGAAGATTCCCATGCAAGAAAGTACTCTTCACATCCATCTCATACACTAATCATCCCTATAATGTAGTTATAGCAAGAACAAGAAGAATAGAATCCATCTTGGCAACATGAGCAAATGTCTTAGAATAGTCAATTCCTTCAACCTAAGAAAACCCCTTTGTAACAAGATGAGCCTTGTACTTGTCAATGGAACCATCTACTGCATACATAGTACAATACACCCACTTACATTGAACCATTTTCTTCCTTTAGGAAGAGGTACAAGATCCCAAGTATGATTATTCATCAAAGAAGGATACTCATTAGCCATAGAACTATACCACTCAGGAATATCTAAAGCATCTGAAAACTTTTGAGGATCATCCAAAACGACATAACTCAAAGGACTAATTCTTGAAGTTTGAGAACGAGTGTGGTGAGTGTTTGCAGGATCACCAATAAGAGGACCAAACTAGTCGAGAGTAACACAAGTACATCGTGGCCTAGTGGGCGGATTAGGAGGAGGTGGATCAAGACCATCATCAAAAACTTCATTAAGAAGCAAAACATCCTCAAATGAAGAAGATTAAGTAGGTATTGATGAAAAAAAAGTCGAAGGAGGATCTATTTGTGTAAGAGACTCAACAAACTAAACATCACGACAAAAATGGGCCTCTCATGTGTTAGGATCAAACAATATGTATGCCTTAACATCCTCACAATCGACAACAAAAATAAACCGTTAACTCTTCTTCTCCATTAATTTACGCCGACCATCCATAATGAATGCCCAAGCCTCACAATTGAATACTCTGAAGAAGGATACATTAGGATTGTGATGAGACCAAGCCTCCTTAGGAGTCATATTCTACACTGCCTTCTAAGGCATATGGTTTTGAATATAATTGGCACAATTGACAGCTTCAGCAAAAAATGTTGGAGCCATGGACCTAGTTGAATCATACAATTTTCCATCTCCCGTAGAGTCCTGTTCTCTCTCTACCACACCATTTTGTTGAGTGTAAGGAACTGTGTGCTGATGAAAGTGAGCACATACTTAGCCCCTAAAAAGGAAGGAGTTGGGAATGACATGAGATCACTATGGACCAACACAAGGGGTGTGGTTGTATGTGTAGCTTGACCCTTAGGAAAAAGATCTTGATGTTGTTTGCCAAGAACGCAACCTAGACAAACACCATTTGTGCAAGAGATCTTTGGAAGACCAACCACTAAGTTATGTGTGTGCATCTGTTGAAGATATCTATAGTTCAAGTGCCCAAATATTTCATGCCAAAGTTTTCTCAATGAATCAACATGAGTAGTAAAACATGAACCCGATGAAGACTCAAAGTCATCAAATTGATACAAATGGTTCTCATGATCAACTATCCCTATAGCAACAACCTTCTTAAGATCCTGTACCTATCTAATAGTCACATTTTGTAGAGTAAAATCAACTGACTTTCCATCTCCAAAATGAAAAATTTGATATATGGAAAGTAGATTCACTGAAATATTAGTAACAAGAACATCCTCAATGCACCCATCTAGCATTTGAACGAAGCCTATACCTAAAATTGGAATCTTTAAAGAGTTCCCAACTGCAATCTAAGAAGTATAAGTATGAGCAATGGAATCAAGAAGATCGCATGAATTGGTCATTTGATGTGAAGAACCTGAATCAAGAATCCAACTATCTATAGATGTATGCAAGGAAAAAGCTGAAATAGCTCATCCTTTTCCAATGGAAGAAGACTTTGGCACTAGAGTATTATGTTTCCTCATAGCTTCCTCCAAGGCCTCTAGTCTCTTCAAACGATGAGACTCGTCATGCTCGATTTTTCCACAAAATGAACAAGGATCTCCTTTCTTTTTCTTGGACTTGGAAGAAGAATCTCTAGAGGTTAGAGAAGTAGATGGAGTGGACTTCTAACTGTTCTTCTATTTTGGTTTGGAGGGAGACTCACTACCTAAAGATGATTTTGTCTTGGGCTTCTTATTCTTTCCTTTATCCTTAGATGATTGAGCCATTAGAGCTTGATTTTTAGAACTAGATAGTGCATCCAATTGAACCAAATTGGCTTGCTCCCTAGTAAGACGCTCACATAGTAGAATATAAAGTAGAAGAGAACACTTGATAAGGGCCCCTTAACTTAGACAAAATCAAGAAGATACATTCATCATCAGATTTATCATGCCCACACCCTTTTAATTGTGACAAAATCAATTTGAACTATATAAGAAAATCTTGAATAGAAGGAAATGCATCTGGAGAGAGTGATTGTAGATCTGTTTGAAGCTACAAGATTCTGAACTGATTGAATTTACCTTACAATTCTTCAATTTTGTCTCAAACATTCTTAGGTGTTTTACACTCCGTAATATGAAACAACAAGTTATCAGATACATGTAAGCTAATGACCCCTTTTGCTTCATCCATTTTACATCTATGGGTAAATTTTTCATATTCCCTTGTGAAATCAAGTTGTTGTGCATCTAACATTGGCCACAAACCCTTAGATTGTAACAATTGAGTCATTTTTAGTTTCCATGTATGATAATTGTGTGGAGTGAGTGGTTCTATTTGCCTTCGATTTGCCATGTTGGATAGAAGAACACCAAGAGAAAGAAGAAAATGTGATAGTTAACTTTTTCCTTTCACCCCCCAAAATGTATTAAAACTAAATTTTCAAACCCCCAACAAAATTACAATGAATAAATTTTGCAATTTGTACAAGTAACAAGCTCAAATCAATTGTTTATAACACAATTATTTTGCAAATTTTAGAAAAAACATTCTTGTCAAAACTAAAAATAGAAGTTACAAATAGATTCCTTGCGATTTTCTAAGAAATTTCAAAAAACATTTTTTCCAAATTTCGATTTCATATGCAAAAGTTATGCAAGTTACAAGTAATAAATGCACACGTACCTTTGGGCTGAAAAAATAGCAAAAAATGGAAAAATATACAAAATTCACCTGCACCACTATGAATTTCGTTAAACCATCTTTCCGACAATATCTCTTTTGTAAAAAACAGACACTGTGGTGAAAAGTTATGAATTTTTGAAAAACTGGTTGAAATTAGACCTGTAATGATGACCCCCTGACAAAATAAAAATTTTCCAAAAATCAAAGTCGTCTAAAATAGACAAATTTTATATGAGAATAGGGGTTTTTGGGTCTTTTGAACATAATGGCAAGGTTCGTTTGGGATGAAAATGTTCTAGTAAAAATGTGTTCACTAGATCTAAGTTTCAAACCCTTGTTTGTCAAAGTTGCAAATAGTGACCAAATCAAGTGAAACAAAAGCCAAATTTGACTTTCTCGAGCCTCTTGGATGCAATGGGATAGCCAAAAATACTTCCACTATACCCAAAAGTGTTGCAATCACTATATTTCACCAAAAGCATACATGCAATATAGGATTAATATATCTATGTAAATCCTTTCTAATTCTCAAGATCGTATTGAAACACAAGAGAAAAGCATACAAGAATTTAAAAGATAATAAAAGAAACTCAAATCACAACAAAAAACTTTATTGTAGAAACTCTCTAATAAAAGAGGAAGGGGCTTTCAAGATTCAAAGCTCTAATACCATGTTGAAGTGAGCAACCAAGATCTTCAATCTGCAACACCAAATAACCTCCACAAGAAATAGAGAGAAGCAACAATGAAATATGCTATTCCACCAAACAATAATTACAATATGATCAATATGTGATCAAGATACAATACAAGATGCAAAATATGTTAGAGATGCCTTGCTTATAAAGGCAAGGTGATAGATTGGATTAGACAAGATCATGACAAGTGTTTTAATCTTATCACATGAGACAACTAACTCATAACTACCCAGGATAATGTAAAGTATAGATAAGAAAACTAAGAATTCTAGAAGAAAGCTTATATCCTAAGTAAACTTAAAATGTCAATTAAGTCCCCTAAGTCCCTAGTAAATAATTAACTAGGTACAAGACTTTATTCACACCAAGACTAACTAGTTTCTTTGTGCTTATGAGTTCTATTATCTACCAATATTTGTTTGCATTCTAGAATCATATCCATCCCATAACTTAGAGTCATATTTAAAACAATAAAATATTATATAGTAGGCCACCTACTAGGCTCATAACAAACTAGATCTTCTTTCTTTACTACTTCCAAATCCAACTCAAATGTTTCTTTCTTTTCACTATTTACCCTTGGAAGCCTTTCTCTAAACATAGTTGATCTTGTAGTCTTTTCGATATTTTATGTCATTTTCTTTCTCATCCTTTTTAGGAGTCAAAGCAAGTTTTGAGCTTATTAGTCAAGAAATTATGTCCATCAATACTTGATTACTACTTAGATCTAAGAGTGTTTCCATTAAAGATATAGATGGATAGGGGTTAATTTAGAAGGATGATCGACTATTTTGGAAGATAGTTATCTTTTGACAATATTGATGGGGACTGAACTAGATGTGCTTGGCTAGTCCTTTGGGAAATAATCAAAATAAAATTTATTGTCAGTGCTTGCAATTTGGATGGCTTTATCAAATCTTTCATTGAATAAGACCTAGATGGTTGTCTAAGGACTCTTCTACCTAGTTCCTCTTCAATACTATTCTTTAAAAGAGTTTACTCAAGATTTAACATATCAACAATTGAACCCTACTCTAGAGGCAAGGATAATTTGAAAGAAAATATTTTATATCCATCTTAAAGGGAATTTTCACCCATGTTTAAGCCCTCATAAGCTAACATGAGATGAGGAAGGGAAAAATCACATAACCCTCACACAAAATCATTCAACACCAACAACAACAAACAAGATGTATAATTTTGCAACATAATTAATCTTCTCTATTTAACTTGTAGTAGAGTTTCTCAACTCCAATAAAATCTGATTACACAAGTTTGTGCAGCCATACAAGATGAAATAAATCAATTAAAAAATATATTATAATCTGCTACAAGACAACAAACAACCTCAAAAATCAAGCTACAAATTTTCTTCTTCAAATCATCTCCATGCACTATGAAACTAGCTCTCCAATCTACAATTTTCAATCACCAACTTGTTGATCTTCAACCATGGATTTCATAATCCATTTTTTATTGCAACCAAATCTCTCAAATGTGAAAAATCATGGCTTCTACCTTCTTGCTTCAAAAATCCATTCCTGGGAAGCATCAACTTCAATCTGGCAGCAACAACCCTGAAAAATGACAAAAATAAAGTATATAAATTAACTTCTTCACACATTTCCAGTAACTTTCAATTTGTTATGCTTGGAAAATGAAAAATATGCTTTCAAAAATGTATTTAAAATCATTAAATGTTGAAAAGACATCTTTTGTAACCTCCATCCATGATTGGCCAAGAAAAACAACCACTTCCTCACAAATAAGAGCCCTATAATAGAAAAAGCCAAACCACTTGCTCTTGGGAATCCAAATTCTTCATGCAAAAGTTAAGGAACATTAAATTAGCTATCACAACTTGTAACTCCCCAAATCTCGTGGCCAATAAGGTATATTTGAATATTTTTCCTTGAAAATGCCATAAAATCAACCCAAATCACCATAAAATTGCAGCATAACAACTTGTCCAAATATTTGTCAAATATTTTAGGCCTTATTACAAACATTTACTCACCTACAATATTTAATGAAAAAACTAAATAAAATTTTAAAATTAAATATTTTTTTGGTTGATGCAAGATTGCCAGTCAACCGTGGATGCTCTTACATCAAACACCCAAGGTAGAAAAATTTTGTGAGCTTGGTCTCACAAAATGGAGTTGGATAGTAGGACCATCCTTTTAGGTTGTAAACAAACTTCAACAAACTCCATTACTGAATTTGATAACACCAATGAGTTCTTCTTTCTCCTCTTCCAACACCTAGCTGGAATAAGTATCCTTCTCCTCTGACAATTCTTCTCTGCACTCAACATCTTCAATGTGGAATCATCTCCACCATAAACCAACCACCTCCACCAAATGTAACTCAATCTCTCTTCCAATATTGTGGGATTCAACCCACCATAGTCTAACCACATCCACCAAAATGCACCTGCACTAAACTTTGCAACACCAAACAAATCTTCTACATATCAAACATCACTAGCAAACTCTGCTTGAAACAACTTATTCAAATTATGCAAACCATAATATTTCTAAAATTTAACAAAATATGAATCAATATTATTCTTTGTTGTAACTCTTTCATCTACATCAAATCCACTCTCATCTTTATCATAAAAATAAAAAATATTATGCATTACCTCTTTCTCTACAACCTTTTTCTCAACACTATTTGTTGCCATATCTTCTTCACCTTCACTCTCAATTGTACTTTCATTTTTTAATACTTTCAAGTCCTTTAAACGACACTTATCTACTACTGTAACAATATTTTCCTCCTTTATTGTTGACTTTCTTTTTACTTCTCATCCTCTACTACAATTTCACCATCTTCCAGCATGCTATCCTCAAAGCATACTTCTGCAATATTTTCTCCACCCTATTCACTTGCATACACAACTATGAAAATATTTTTTCTTTTCTTCTTTATCATTTTATCAAACACTTTCCACACACTCTCAAACTTCAACCTCTCAGGTATAGACTGCCTCACATTCGGTGATCTGTCTATATACTACACACACTCCACCCTCAGGTCTTGGTGCAAACTGCCTCCAATTGACGCTTCTTCTTGCACTCTCAAGAACTCCTACTTTGATACCACTAATGAAGGTAAAACTCACATAACCCTCACACAAAATAACTCAACACCAACAACAATAAACAAGATGTAAAATTTTGCAACAACATAATTAATCTTCTCTACTTAACTTGTAACAAAGTTTCTCAACTCCAATAAAACCTGATTACACAAGTTTTTGCAGCCAAACGTGATGAAATAAATTAATAAAAAACATATTAGAATCTGATATGAGACAACAAACAACCTCAAAAATCAAGCTACAATTTTTCTACTTCAAATCATCTCCATGCACTATGAAACTAGCTCTCTAATCTACAATCTTCAATCACCAACTTGCTGATCTTCAACCATGGATTTCATAATCCATTTGATTTTTCAACCCACTCTCTCAAACCTAAAAAATCATGGCTTCTACCTTCTTTCTTCAAAAATCCATTCGTGGGAAACATCAACTTCAATCTATCAGTAGCAACCCTAAAAAATGACTAAAATAAAGTATATAAATTAACTCCTTCACACCTTTCCTGTAACTCTCAATTTTCTGTGCTTGTAAAATAGAAAATATGCTTTCAAAAATGTATTTAAAATCATTAAATTCTGAAAATAAATCTATTGTAACCTCCATCCATGATTGGCCAAGAAAAGCAACCACTTCCTCACAAATAGGAGCCTGAGAATAGAAAAAGCCAAACCACTTGCTCTTGGGCGTCCAAAATTTTCATGAAAAATTTAATGAACATTAAATTAACTAACACAACTTGTAACTCCCCAAATCACACACCCAAGAAGGTATACTTGAATATTCTTCCTTGAAAAAGCCACAAAATCAACCCAAATCATCAAAAAAATGCACCATAACAACTTGGCCAAATATTTGTCAAATATTTTAGGCCTTATTACAAAAATTTATTCACCTACAATAATTAAAGACCAAACTAAATAAAAATTTAAAATTAAATATTTTTTGGTTGATGCAAGATTGCTAATCAATCGTGGATGCTCCTGCATCATGAGACATTTTGGTAATGATAGTAATCCAATAGGACATTTCATATTTTAAAGGTTTATCATATGACCAAGTGAAATATTCAAATATTACCAAAGAATATTAGCACAAAATTTTGTCAACCCTAAAACCAAATTACATGATGATGTACTTGAGTCTAAGTTTTCAATCAAATTATGCACACATCAAGGTATCACTAATAATTTTTGGGATCTTTGATGGATGATTTTTGATAAACCATCCAAGAACAACCTTTATGTACCTTTACATTTCCTTTGTAAACTATATGTGGAGTTTATATTAGGTCACCATGTAAAATATTTTAATTTTACTAAATTCCTAGGATTAGGTGATATAATGTCTCAAGATAGACCTGGTGCAATGTGATAAGTGTAATGTCCATTTGTTCCCCCTCCTATCACTTCTCCACCTCTATTTCAACACTCAATCATTTTTTTAGATGCAACACATTAGAGCCTCTCTATTGTACACTCTTTGACTCAACATTTGATTACATAAAATTTTCATCTAGCACAACCACATAATATTGATGGTTGTATTAGAACAATCAAGATTATTTGACCCTCCTTTCCACACAAGTTTATGTTTCTCATCATTGCATTATGTGCAATTACTTGTGTTTAAGTCCTTTTAAAGAGAATAGTGAGCCATCCCTCAACATATATGAATATGGTGTCCCTCATATGTTGCATTCATGAGTCAATGTAGTAAGGTTTAGAACAAAAGCTAAGGGATCATAGACAAGAGTGCAAGTAGGGGCATCACGGATTAGAGTAGAAAAGGAAAAATGATAATCATTCTTTTAGGTAAAATTCAAAGTTTTCATGATGTATTCCATTTGAATTTAATATAAATAAAGATTATTATAAATGTATCTAAGTGGGATAATAGTTGATGATGGAGGAGGGGCTTGCAAAATTTCATCATGGTACTCTTTTCACTATTCAATTTGGCCTAGACTTGACAACATATTTTTTCTACACATCTAACCTTTTTTATTGTATACATTTCATTTTTGTGAGTAATTATATACTAATTTATATCTTGATGTTACTTTACTTTTATACTCTATTCAAAATGTGAATGATGTTTCACTTTTTCCAATATGCTTTAGTAGAACTCCTCATTTTCCTAATAAACCATCATTTGTATAACAAATCTCAAAATGACAATAAAGAGTCAAGTCAATTAAATTGAATTTTACTTTAATTAATATCTTAGAGAATGTATAGTTTATTATAGTGATTTAGACATTAATTTCAAAGTTATTTTGATACATACAATCTTGAATTCTTGTCATTTTTACATATAGGAAATCTTAGTTGGTCCATTCATGATGAGTCCTTCTCAATCAATGCAAGAGGTCTCATTGGTGGCATATATTTATTTTGTAGTAGATAAGTTTCTATTTCGTAATCTAGATTTTTTATTTACACATCTAACCTCTTTTAATTGTATGTGTTTCCTTTTTTCAATAATTATATATTAATTTATATCAATATTATTTTACTATGATATAATCTATTCAAAAGTGAGCAATATGGCACCTCTTCCATCATCCTTCAATAGGAATCTTGATTGTCCTAAGATATCATTGTTTGTAGAGTAACTATTAAAACAACAATAAAGAGTTGAGGTAATTGAATTGAATTGAATTATAAATGATAGATTAGAGAACTTATAGTTGATTCTAGTGATTTAAATGTTAATTTTAAATTGTATTCTATAAGTTTTTGTTTACTAGTATAACTTATTTATTTACCATTGAACTAATTAACCAAGTTTGTGGTTTGAATTGTTATTGTAGTCAACTTTTTATTGATCAACTACTAAGCATTGTAGCACCAAGAGGCCACTTTTTGAGGGTCCACCATAGGTTGATGATTCACCAAAGATATAGGATCAAGTGGATCTTCAAGATTTGATGTAGTTATTTAGCATGTAGATTGTATATAGATTTTGACATGACATTTGCCACATTTTGTTAAAAAATGTTTTGAATTGGCATATATTCCAAATTTTTGTATGTGTACCATTATCCTAGATTTTTATATATACAACTTGATCATAATATAATGTATTTATTTTTTATGTGTATCCCAACTTTGAAACTTAAAAGTTGAATGTATAATAATTTTAGAATGGTTGTATTATGAAAAATAACATGTTATAGATGGAGTCCTTGTTATATGTTTTATTCCTTATAGAAATATCATATGTAGTTTCCTACCTCAAATTTACATAACAATCTTGATTGTCATGATGATAGTTTTAGTTTGATATAGGATTGTCTTAGAATGTAATGTGATCATTTGTCCATCAAATGAGTTACCATGTATTTCTCTATGAATACCCTAATTAATAAGAATTAATAAAAATAAGCATAATGGTAACTATACAAAGTATGTATTTAACATTTCTTTTTAATATATGTTAAATTATTACATACATGTTCAATATTTATTTATACTAAATTACTAGATGGATTCTTAGTTATAACATATTTGGTGTAATTTTCTGTAAGTTCATCTCATAACAATCATGATGTAGAAACTACTAGATTTGGTATGATAATCATAGGTAATTTCTCATTTTACATGTTAAACATGCAAGATACATGTTAAAAATTTGATTTGGGCTATATTGTATCAAGAGAGTCTCTTAAGAGAATTAAGAGCAAAAAAAATTTGAACTTTGATGCAACAATTATCATAATCCATGGTATATAGGAATGTCTTATTTGTGCTTACAAGTGGATGTCAAACTCATCTACAATAACTTATCTCAGTTTGTGTCAACTCTAGAACATTTGATCATGTTGACAATGAATGCATTCTTGTAAAATGTCTCACTTGAGAGCAACGTTACAAAGTTGCCAATAGCCATATTTTTTCACACCTTATGAGACCAAACCAACAATGCCAATTGATGAATGTTAGTGGAGGGTCTTTTTTATTCCTTAGGTCTCTCAATGGTTTTGAGCTACATTGAACAAAGGGAGTCTCTTAAGAGACTTAAGAGAAAAAAATTGTCAAACTTTGACATATAAATTCTTATATTTTTTGGCACCTAATAATGTCTTGTTTGTTCCTGCAAGTGGATGTCAAGCTCATCTACAATAGCCTATCTCACTTGTTTTTTCAACTCTAGACCATTTGACCATGTTGATAATAAAATGCATTCCTTCAAAATTTCTCATTAAAAATCAATATAAACTTTTCAATAGCCATATTTTTTCTTCCACACTTTGTGAGACCAAATCAACAATGGAAACATGTTGGGGTGGATTGATGAATGGTAGTGGAGATCTCATTTCATTCCCTAGGTTTTTCTATCCTTCCAAACTTCATTGAACAAATAGTCTTTTAAGAGCTTAAGATATTGTGTGTCACCCAACTTTTGGTGGATTATTTGTTTATATAAATAATGTAATGTTTCATGATAGATCCAATTCTTTCATTTTTTCTTACAAGGAATAGTTTGTTCATAACTTAATTATTCAAAGTAAACAATTTTTTACTCTATAATAAAACGTTTTACAAATCACTAGCATATTATTTACAACTCAATTATTCAAAACATATCATATCAAATTAGGAAATATTTGAGTCTAATATTCACAACTAAGTAATATATGATAATACCTTCTCACTTTTACATGTTCAAACATCAAATAATCATTTTTTAACTATCTCTATTGACAATCTTTATCTTAAATGTAAAATATATACAAAATGTCATCAAAATGTAAATTCAATCTAAATTATATCAAAAGTGTTCACAATGAAAGCTAAATGCTTTGACCACTTGATCTCAATACCTTGAATAAAATAGATTTATTTTCCAAAACATCTATATTTATATTATAAAAAATGTTAAGAAAAATAAAAAACAATAGTTCTACAACTAACTTAACATTTGTTATAAAAAAAATTGGTGGAACATTAAAGTCACTACTTAGAATTCTATAGATTAGATTTTACCTTAAAAATTTATGGCAAATGTCTCCACAATAAAAGATAAATACTTTAGTCATTGATCTTAATCCCTTGAATACAATAGCTCTATTTTCCAAAACACCTGCATTTATATCTTGAAAATTGTTCAGAAAACTAAACTTTAACATGCTTTTAACTCAACAATGGTGGATGTATTGTCACCATAACCTCATCATACTCATAGCAAAAGCATGATCTAGGTAGAATATAAAAAATCTTGTTTCCAACCTCATACACAAATCTAAATACTCCGACCTTGTGTGAAATACACTTGCATTTGAATATTAAAACATGTATAGAAAAATAAACATCAACTATAAGTAAATTTTGTTATAAGAAATTTGATAGAAGATTAAGAATCACTACATAGAATTTGATCTAATATTTCACATTAAAAATTATATCAAGAATATGTTGACAATAAAAGCTAAATGTTTTAAGTGTTGATCTCAATCCCTTGCTTAGAATAGCTTTATTCTCCAAAACACGTGTATTTATATATTGACAATTTGTTAAGAAAATAAATGCTAATCATCTTTGAATTCAAAAATAGTGGATGTATTTCCATCCCAATCTTGTCATACTAATACCACAATCATGTTCTAGGTAGAATACACAAAATATTGTTTCTGACCTCATAAGCATATTTAAGTACTCCAAAATTGTGTGAAATACATAAAATTTTGTTTCTAAAGCCATTGCATGGTCATGACAATTATAGCACACTTATAATAATAGAAAGCATGAAAGTAAGGTTATAAATAGGGAAAAAAAGATGAATAAGTAGTCATATAACTCTTATAACGATAGGGAAGACAATCATAAATGCAAGGGACTAGATTATAAAGGGGTAAAGTACATTAGTGCATTAGCTCCAAAATATTTGTATTTTAAATGCTATGTTATTAGAAAATAATCTTGGTCAACTACTTGTTGCCTATAACCACAAATGACAAAATATCAAATTGGTCATGATCATAGAGAACATTAGTCATTGAGTCGATGAAATAACAATATCCTAACAAAATATCTTTGTTGATAGCTGAGGTAATGATAATGACAAGGTTGTATGAGGAAATGTAGGATATCCATCATAATCTCACAACATGTTAATTCATTCTTGAATACTCATGAATAGAGTTTTAATGATTCTATGTCAACATCTTAGGTATTATGAATTCCTTACGACTTCATAGCATGATAATGATTTTATTTATCTTATTGACTAGCTTGAAGGGCTTTATAAGAGAGTCTTGATAATCACGATGATGATATTTTAGCATTCATATGGCCTATCAAAATCCTAGTCTTTCAATACCATTCTTATCTTTTCATGCTCATTTTAGGAATCACTTTAATAACCTCACTCTACCTCATGACAACTCTATAACAACCTATTAAGGAATGTATAATGACATGAATTTCCTCTAGATCATTTAAATTTTGGTTACAACCTTATTTGGTGATAGTTGTGTTAGGTGAAACTAATATGGAAGCCTTATAACTATTTAATAGTAATTACACTTCTTAGTGATCATCATTTGATCAATAATATAGATAGTATGGAAAATATTGTTTATATTCACAACAAATCTGCATGAACAATAAATCATTGGAATGGCAATGTTGTACCCTGATTATGATATTATACCAAAACATGTTAGTTATGATAAAATATCTTATTACAAGGACATTATGAAACATTATTGTAGGTCATCATAAAAATTATGAATTGGACAAAATTCTTAAGAAGAGGTCATAAGATGGACACAACAATCATGAGGGTGATGTTAGGGACTCTTTAAGAGTTCATAAGATGGGCATAACAATCTAAGAGGGTGATGTTAGGGACTCTTTAAAACCAAAATAATTCTTAAGCCTACTTTGGTCTCAAACTAAAAAATAAACTTGCTTTAATATAAAAATTTCAATATAGAAAAAAATAGAAATACAAATAATAAAAAAAATGTGAACATAAAAAATATTTTTAACACAAATGCACACTAAAAATTATACCTATAATTTGAGATGCCATGGTAGATAACCTCATTTATAGACTTGGAAAATCAAAATCATGCATTATAATAAAAGAAACAAGATTTTTAATAGAAATTCTAAAAAATAGAAAAACAAGAATCACACTAAGATGAATATTGGCATACCTACCGCATTTGGAATTTTAGATGCTATTAAAGTGTACCTAAGGATTTTTCTCTTACCCTTAGATTATCCAATATTTATTCATGATCAACACTACTAATTTTTTATCAGAGGTGGCACTCCCTTTGGGAACCCAAACAAATCACCTAGCTGAAGTTGGGGTTGCTTTTAATGCCATTAGATTAACCTTCGATAGTGGTTACAAAAAAGTATGTATAGAGGGGGATTCTCTTAATATTATTGTAGACATCCAAATTTGAACACTCCCATATGGTCAAATCGACCTCTTTTATCCATTTATTTCATCAATATTAATTAAATAACTTATTTAATTAATATTTCCTCTTTCCCTAAGGTTCCTAAAGTATTTAATTTTATAATTAAATACTTTACCTTTCATCATTTCTCTAAATTAAATAAATACATCAATTTATTTAATTTGGTCATTTAGCCTTTTTGGAATTTAAATCAATTTTAAATTCCTCTTTTTCTCTCTTCTTGTCACACCCTGCATAACCTTCTTTTAATCTGGATTAGTCTAATTAATCCATGATTAGGATGTGCACACCTTTAATCAGGATTAATGTCACATCCTCCAGATTTGTCCACTTGCCTCTAATCCCTCACTAATCTTTTTAATCACCTGTTTGCACAACCTTATTTTAATCACATGCCATCTTTGGCATGTACTCCAAGTCAACCTTTCATAAGTGTTTTCCCTTTTAAGCCTTGACCTCTTCCCATGTGAATTTAAAATTCACATTTATTCAATCAATGCATTTCTCTTCCCCATGCAAGTTGTTGGGAATTTCTAAATTCTCTCACTTGTCACATCAGTCACATGGGACAAATACTTCCTTTATAAGGGCCTTGTCTTATCCACTAGGTACTTTTCAACTTTCTTTATAAGGGCCTTTTCTTATCCATAAGGTGCTTTTCGTCATGTGAATTTAAAATTCATATTTATTCTCCCAGCCATTTTTCCCTTCCAATAATATGAATTTAAAATTCACATTTATTCCTCCAACAACTTCTCTCTTCCCTATGATGATGTGTGAGGAATTCTAAAATTCTTCACATGTCAACATTCTTCCCACATAGGGACAAGAAGTTCCTTTTTGAGGAAATCTTCTCCCCATCCCAAGGTACTTGCAAGTACCTCCACCTCACATGTCCTTTTTTCCAACTCATTTGTCCTTATAACACCTCATCCTCCACATGGCAAGATGTGAGGACTTGTGATTCCTCAACTCACCACAACCCTTCATCTTGCCCATGTTCACAAAATCTCAACCGTCTATTTCTCTAGAGATTCTTCCCTTAAAATGGAAGATTTTCTCTCAATTGATTCATTCATCACATTTGCAATTCAAGCTCAAGCTCTTCGACTTTCATATTCTCACATCCTCCATTGTTGCATGTTTCAAGCTCTCATCACTTGCATTTGCATTCATCTATCAAAATTCCTAAATAGCTCATTGCATTCATCATCTAATCTAGAGCATTTTGCATCCATTTTTAGTCCATTTTCCATCAAAGAGCACACACTCGTCAACTATCAAAGGGCCAACCAAGGAGATCAACTCATACAAGGTATAAATCTGGTTTTTCATCTTTCTTTGTTTGAGTTTAACTTAGGCTAATCATTGAGGTGTTGAAGCGTTGTTTCTTCCTTTGCATTATTTCTATTTTGCATCTTTTAGGTTAGGTAAATAACACTACTCACATTTTTGGCACGCCTGGTGGAACCCACAAATGGGTATTTTTGCTTTCACGTTTGTTGTTGTTTAATATCTTGAAATTTTAGGTTGTAAAAAGGTGAATCCACAACAAAAAAGGGTGACCCTGCCCTCAATAGGGGCGACCTTGCCCTAGGATAGGTGAACCTACCCCAAGACAGGCGACCCCGACCTGAATAAAGGCGATTCTGCCCTTGCAGGATTGTGCATGTGAGAAACAATATCAAAGTTTCCTCCTTATTTTTTGAACAAAGGAAACCCTGCCTTGAATAGGGGTGAACCTACCCTGAATAGGGGTGAACCCGACTCAAATAGAGGTGTCTGTGAGGTAAAAATAGTGACATAACTTCATTTCTAGATTTTGTTTTCTGTTGTTTTGATTAATACTGACCCCCTAACTTGTCCCATTGGTGATTGTGCTAGTTTTTACTAATATTTATGTAGCTGTATCCACACTTGTTGAAGATCAGATGTTGAAAAATTTCTAACATGTTTTTTGTAGGATGAATAGGCCAAGTTATTAGTTAGATTGTTTGTCTTTCATTTTTCATACTAGTTAGGCACATAGTTTTAAATAGGGGGAGTCAATATATTGTGTGCCTTGTTTGTAAAGTAAGCTATTGATGTATCCAATCCCCTTGCACCATTTTGCGATCCTGGGTGAAGAAAAATCATAGCTTACTTAGTCTTTTTTGTTACCCAAGGGGCAATACATCATTCAAGCTTTCCCCTTGCACTTCGTGTGAGACTGGGGAGTAGCCGAAAATGGTTAGTGTTCTCTTTTTAGTGGGACCTGCTTGGGGATTTCATCACCTCAAGAGACGATCCCAACCATGCGTACTGACAGGGTATATAAAAGGGGGAGAGCCAAAGCTGTACCCCAATCCAGTCACGTCGTGTCTCACAGAGCGTCGAAGCTAGGGTGATACCTAGAAAAGACGTGAAGAGTTGGTCTGATCCTTCAGTACCTCACTGGGGTTCTTGACTCATGCCTTTGATGGATTGGTGTTCATGGTTCTGCCTCACGTACCGAGTGTATATCGAGGACTCTCTAGTTTGCCTTGTTCAACCTAGTTAGAGGATTGTGTTGGCCATACCCTTTTCACTAATCTTAGTATTATATTGTTTGAACTGCCTTTTTTGTGTAAAACTAGTGAATTTTTGTTCAGTCAAGTCAGCCTTACCATCTACTTGTTGGTTTCTATGTTTTTGGTCTTTTTCCATAGTCGTTTTTGCCTAAGTCAAGTCTAGGTTTGTTGATAGAGGTGACCTCACCCTAAACAAGGGTGACCCTGCCCTTAACAGAGGCAACCTTGCCCTCAACAGGGGTGACCTTGCCTTCTACCTCAGTCATTTCCCAGTCTGTTCATTGTCAAAATTTCCCATCTTTTACTAAATACAGGGTGACCCTGCCCTAAACAAGGGCGATTCTGCCCTCTTCTTAAGTCTCTGACAGTTAAACAACCCATCAAATTCGCCTGTTTTATCAAGAGGGGCGATCCTGACCTCAAGTTGGGTGACCTTGCCCCATACTTGGGTGATTTTGCACTCTAAACAGTCAGTCCCACCTCTCATTCGGTCATCCTTTTAGTCTGTTCCCCCATTCTGAGCATCCGTTTCCTCTTTCCAAGCATTTTTTTTCTAATTCTAAGCACTCATTTCCCTGTTCCGAGAATCCGTTTCCCCATTTTGAGAATCTGTTTCCCCGTTTCAAGCATTTTTTTCCTCATTCCAAGCATCCATTTCCTCATTTTGAGCATCTGTTTGCTTGTTCCTAGCCTCCATTTTACCCGTTCTGTGAGTCTGGTTGCCCATTCTGAGCATCCATTTTCCTATTCTGAGAATTCATTTCCTCGTTCTGAGCATTTGTTTCTCATTTTGAGCATCCATTCCCCCATTCTGTGCACCTGTTTGCCTATTTCGATAGTCTGTTTGATCCCTTTTTTGATTTAGACAAGTTTGAAAGCTGAGTTGGGCAACCCTGACCTCTAGTTGGGAAACCTTGACCTCCAATTGGGCGACCTTGACCTCCAGTTAGGTGACCCTGACCTCAAGTTGGGCGACCCTAACATCCAATTGGGCAACCCTGACCTTAAGTTGGGTGACCCTGACCTCCAGTTGGGCGATCTTGACTTCTAGTTGGGCAACCCTGACCTTAAGTTGGGTGACCTTGACCTCTAGTTGGGTGACCCTGACCTCCAGTTAGGCAACCCTGACCTCCAGTTAGGTGACCCTAACATCCAGTTGGGTGACCCTAACCTTAAGTTGGGCGACCTTGGCCTCCAGTTAGGCGACCTTGACCTTGGTAACGTGATTTTGATCTTTATCCAGCCATTTAGCATATTCTGTTCACCTGTAATTTGCATCTGAATTCTTCAAAGGTCATCAATTCATCATCTGAATCATATAGTTACATCATAAAGCATCTCTAGATTACATATCCCCCATCATTTTCTCAATCCAAATCCTCTGAACTTCGCTTGAAGTTATTATCCAAATTGACCTAGGTGTCTGAATCGATCATCATCCTACAACATATGTTTAGGATTGCCATCTGTCTTGAGTCAATCATCATCATTCAGCCCAATCAATCCACTTCCATCTCAAGTTGGATTCGGTACCACAATCATCTATCTATCCTTAATTCAATCAATCAATACCTTAAGTCACCTAGGGTGATTTCTGAACTTGGTTTAGAATCCCTTCTATCATCCAATCTTATACAATCCAATCCTTATCCAATCATCCAATCTATCAATCTAATCTAATCTTATCCTTATCCAATCATCCAATCAACTGATCCATTATCCAATCTAATCAATCCTTCAATCATCATTTAGGTCATCTTTGCATTGCATCTTAGATTTTAGCCGCATCTTAACTCACCTAGTAGTTTTGCACTTTCATGCTCGTTTAGACTCGATCACAAGCCAAGAAAAAAATGGCCAAACAACAAGCCCAAGGTTCCCACCTGAATATCCCTCAAGATCCCAACAACATTACAAACATCCCATAAAATCCCAACAATGGTGTAAATATCCCTCAAGATCCCAATAACGGTGCATCATCATAGTCTAATAATGATGTACAAAACACCTCACCACCCAGAGACAAGAACATGGTCAATCAACCCAAAATCACTATTGATGAATACCTAAGAAATCCCGCTAATGTTCAGATGATGGATCACCTCCTCAACGAGCATGGGGATAAGATTCTCACTACTCTGATCATGAAAGGATTCAAACCACTGCCCAATTTCAAAATGTCATATTATACTAGCACCCAATCCCTTCCTGCATCACAAGATCCGTAGACCTCACAAAATGTTCTAGGAAATTCATATGTTACCGAAGGTCCACCTATAGAGAATTGGTATCATCCTAAGTTCAGAAATGTTGTGATACACCAAGTCGCTAATTATCCTTGCCTCCCATCCACAGCTTCTAGTACACCACCTAATCCTAATGACCCTTATTGCTCCACCACTCCCACCTCAACATCTTGGTCAACCACCTGTCAATGTTGGGGGCACTCCAATCCTTGCATTGATTCCACCTCCAATATTTACACCTACTGGAAATCTACCACCACCACATCAAGGTAATATCCCTATGTTTCAGCAACCCCCCGTTAATCCTCATCAATCCATTGTGATGCAAGCACCACTACAACACACTGTTATCCCCTTGCAAGCACCACCATAGCATACTCCTACCATTGTTGTTTCATCTTAGCCACCTCATCAATAACCTCCACAACAAAATGTCACAATCCTGCAACAAAATGCTACCATTCCATAGCAAAACATTTTGATTCATTAGCGGCACACTATTGTTTCTATGCAACCCCCACATCAAGTCATGCAAACTACATCGCAGCCACTGCAACCACCCCATGGAGCTTCTACAATGGTCCCACAACAACATCACATCCCATCTCGTCCACTTTATCAGCAGCCACCACCACAACAACAACCACCCCAACATACACACATTCCTATACAAACACAGTGCAATCCTTTCACACAATACCTCTACCATCTGTCTAGCATGTACACTGCTTATTTTGCTACATCTAATCCCAAACCAAATATCCATGTGGCCTCTCAGAATCCACCTCACCCTCAACCACCACTTTACACTAATCCTCCACAATCACACACAAATCCATACCAACAGTCGTCTAACCCACAACCACCTCCGTATACTACACAACCCAACATTGCATACAATTATCATTCCAATCCATACTATGCTCTGCAACAACCTTCATACCAACAAGGTGCTTCATCCACATCCTACACACCAACAACAACCACCTTTTCAACAAGGTGTTCAATCTACCTCCTACTATCAACAACCGTCACATTACCAGCAAGGGGCTTTCACGTCATCGTACTATTAAGTTCTTTTGCAATACCAACAAGGTACTACATCTACTTCATACTATCAATAGAAACCACCATACCAACAAGTAGCTTCAACCTCTTATAATCAAAATCTGTCATATCTGCCTTCTGTCAATCTGCAATCCACTTACGCCAATAAAAACCATCAAATATCTCCATATATACCTCAACCCGCTTATGATCCAGCTGCTTCAACACCATCCTCATCATATCGGTAGTATCCTCCACACAATCAACCTAATCCATCCAATTCAGCTCCCACAATGCCTATCAATAAAGACCTAGAAGAAGTCAAAGTTGTGTTAAAGGACTTACAAGCAGGGACTGACAAACAATCATTCAAGTTTGAAGATATTTGTCCTTACCCGTTTGATCCTTCAATCTCATTGGTTCCTTTCCCGAAGCATTTCCAAATGCCAAAATTTGATAAGTATAAAGGAACCAAAGATCCCAAAGCTCACCTTCAATTTTTTTATGCCCACTATCAAGAAGTCATGCATAATGACAATTATCTCATGAGATTATTTCCTAGGAGTTTACAAGGAATACCTCTTGATTGGTTTATGGGTCTTGAAAAGGGATCTATCAATTCCTTTACACAACTTTCAGAGGAGTTTGTCTCCCACTTCTCCTTTAATCTGGAGAAGGATATCAACACATTAGATCTCCTAAAGGAAAAGTAGCGTGAGGGAGAAACCTTTGCGAGCTATCTTCAAAGATGGCGAGCCCTAGCCAGTCGCATGAAATCCCCACTAAGGGAAAAGGATATGGTCACCTTGTTCATTGAAAACTCGCATCCAGATATGGCTCACAACTTTAGACTCTACTATGTCACAACCTTCACAACAATAGTGGAGAAAGGTCCTATTCTTGAGAGGGCCCTTATCGCCAAAGGGCTAGTCAAAATCTTTAACTTCGACAAGGAGAACTCATCCAAGGATAAGCCTCGTTATTGGAACAAATGAAAAATGCTTTCAATGATGGTGTCACTAAGACCAAACACGTCCAAGTGGCTAATGCTTCATAGAAGCCACAATATCCTCCTTAGCAGTCAAACCCTTATGCTATATCAATGCCATAGGGGGCACCTCGTCCCAACCAAAAATCCAATCAGAATAACCAAGGGGATGGAAAATATCAATTCACTCAACTAGGAGAACCCCTAAGTGTCATGTTTAATAGGATCCTTCAAGCTAATTGCCTGATTACTTATCCCATGACCAAGCCACCTGATCAATCCAAGCCTAAACCAACCTGGTTTAAAGAAAATGAATATTGTGAGTTCCACAAGATTAAAGGACATACATTGATTAAGTGTCAAAGTCTGAAAATGTACATCTAGGATCTCATAGATTGGGGTGACATACATGTGGATGCCAACATGACACCTTCATCCAATGCTCAATTACAAATATATCAAAATGCTTTCCCTAAGCATAAACAAGGTCCTAGTACATCAAACTCAAACCTAGGCCTAGCAATAACAATAATCAAAATACCAACACCAACAACATCAGTTAGAGGCTTCTTTTCCTCATTCCCACTATTGTCTTGCAGTGGAAATGGGACCGGTGTAGGCATCATCATCCCACTCATCTACCACCACATTAGCCACTACTTCATCCTCTCCATCATCCACATCTGATTCCACCCTTACTAAAGTCCAGATCATTGACAAGGGATGTGGCAAATATGAGATGCACACAACTTTGAATGTGGCAACTATGCCACCCTCACCGCACACATATGGCCAACCTTCACAGTTTACACTTAAACTAGAAGACTAGACTATCACTTTGAGCTCCAAGAACATGGGAACCAATACTTACCACACTCCTGGGTTAAGATAAGATGTGCCAGAAGATGACATAAGCCAATGGGTCTACTGTGAGGAACCTGATCCCTCCCCTCCTTTGAAAGAATATTTCTAAGAGAACTATCCTTGGCCCTCTAAGTTTGCAGAGAAGTACAATTATCAGGGGGGAGGCCTTGGCACCAAAGAGCAAGGAAGGAAACACCATATTAAGGCTACAATAAGACCAATATACTCAGGCTTGGGTCATGACACTAAACAAAAGGGACCTATAGCATCATCTAGTGCCTCTAACAACGTCAGTGAGAGAAAAAGTCTCCTTGAACACATACGAGAGGAGGAATCCATCATACACACATATGATGATGTAGATCACACTGACCTCTCTTCCATGTTCAACTACTTATACATCTACACCATTATCCTATCCCTTAAACATCTTGAACTCATAGACTGGGACCTACAAGATAGCACACCTATTGACACATTTCCCTTAGTAGACCAGTACGTACATCTTATGGTATTGGGGGAAGATGAATTCCCTAATCACAAAAGTAAAAAGAAGCAAAATAAAAAGGTCACCTAGCGAAAACCTCCCTGAGGCACTTCTTGACCTAGAAAAAGTAAAAAGAAAGGGTGTATTTGATAGCAAAAACCTCGATGAGGTGCCAGAAGATGGGGATGTTCATCTTCCCCTTGTAGGAACTCAACTCTTTGAATGATCATCCATCCTGATAGAAGAAACACAGGAAATAAATATGGGAACTGAAGAGGATCCCAAAATTACATTTGTATCCAAAGCATTGTCAGAGGAAGAATATGCTACCATCACCAAGCTTCTCACAAAAGGCATCATCAATTTTGCATGGACATATTCAGACATGCCAGGCCATGATCCTACTTTAGTAGTACATCACCTTGACGTACATCTTGATGCCAAACCTGTCAAGCAAAAGATTAAGAAAATGCATCCCCAGGTGGCTCTATTGGTTAAGAAAGAATTAGAGAAGCTATTGGATGATGGATTCATAAGACCCATTGACTATTCAAAATAGATCTCAAATATAGTGCCCATAGCCAAACCAAATGACACTATCAGAGTTTGTATAGATTTCTGTGACCTCAACAAGGCTTGTCCCAAAGATGAATTTTCATTATCAAATATCGTTGTGTTGGTTAACCTCATTGCAAGGCACGAGTTGATTTCTCTCATGGATAGCTTCTCCAGATACAATCAGATCAGAATGGCACTTGAAGACCAACATAAAAAAGATTTCACCACACCTTGGGGCACCTTCTGTTATAATGTTATGCCCTTTGGCCTTAAAAATGTGGGGGAAACCTACCAGCAAGCCATGACTGTAATCTTCCACAACCTCATCCACATCATAATGGAAGATTATGTTGATGATCTACTAGGAAAATCAAGATGAAGGGAAGAACATCCTCTAGTACTCAAGAAGATCTTTGAGTGTCTAGAGCAATATAAGCTAAGGCTAAATCCTAAGAAATGTGTCTTTGGGGTCACATCAGGAAAACTATTGGGTTTCATTGTCTCCCGAAGAGGTATAGAAGTTGATCCAGTGGAAGTCAAAGAAATTATGGATATACCTCCACCATGAAATCTCAAATAGTTAAGGAGCCTTCAGGGTAAGTTACAATCCATTCGGCGGTTCATTGCTCAATTAACTAAAAAGCGTCAGTCATTCACTCATCTCCTGAAGAAGGATAATGCCTTTAAGTGGATGCAACAGTGTCAACTCGGCTTTGACAAGATCAAACAGTATTTGGATCACCCATTGATCCTTATGCCACCAATTCTTCATAAACCACTCCTATTGTATATTTCTACTACTTCAGTGGCATTGGGGGAATTGTTGGCCCAACATGATGATTCATCAAAGGAAAGAGCAATCTACTACATCAACCAAACCCTCATGGGTTATGAGCTTAACTATTCCCCAATGGAAAAATCCTGCTTAGCTGTGGTCTTCACTTTGTAAAAAATATGACATTACATGCTTAGCCACCCAGTGAAGTTCATCTCCAAGGTTGATCCACTCAAATACCTATTATCAAGAACAACTCTGACTGGTCACATGGCTAAGTGGGTCATGTTGTTAAGTGAATTTGATATACAATATGTGGATCGAAAAGCTATTAAAGGAAAAGTGATAGTTGATCAGTTTGAAGATGCTCCCCTGGTGGATGTCTATCCTATGACAACAAAATTTCCTGATGAAGGGGTCTTCGCAGTAACAGAAGCAGCCACATGGACACTATACTTTGATGGGTCATACACACACAATGGATCGAGTGTAGGAATCTTGCTCGTCACCCCTCAAGGAGATTATATACCAAAGTCATTAAAATTGTCCTTCCCATGTAAAAATAATATAGTTGAATATGAAGCTCTTCTTACTAGCCTTCTAATTGCAATCCAATGGAATATTACTCACTTGAGAGTCTTTGGTGATTCTCAATTAGTCATCAAATAGGTCAGCGACGAGTTTCTCACAAAAGATGATAAGCTACTACCTTATAAATGCATGGTTGACAACTTCAAAAAGTATTTCACATCCATCTAGTTTGATCAAATTCCAAGACTCCATAACAAAGCAACAGATGCCATGGCTACCATTGGTTCCTTAATTGGCATGCCCAAAGACAATACAGAGTGTGATTTTCTCGTTGAACAACTGTTAATCCCATCTTATGATATCCTAGAGAGTGAGATGGTGTGTGACATTGTAGGTCCCAAGTCACCATGGTACCATGATATCTACACTTACCTTTGCAACAATATCCTACCTCTCGATCTCACACACAAGCAAAGAAAATATTTCATCCAACAAACATCCCCTTACATAATCGTAGGTGATACACTTTATTGATGTGGGTATTGTTGATGATGTTTTCTACACAACAACAACTCAGATAGAATATGATATCCTATCTCTCTTGAAAGGTAAATCTCTATCAGCAAGCCTCAACAGATAACTCCAAGGTCTCTAATGTCATGTCTTGACAATGCATAAACAACTCAATGATAAATGTGAAAATGTTGGTAATCACAAAGGGACCTTACTACAAGCAAATACTGAATCTTTAACTTATCAGATCTGGCAATGTAACGATACTTAAATCCTAAATATAACCCAGATAATAAAGAAATAAGAAAGGGTTAGGGTTTCAGAGAGATTCCTAAATTTAACTACTCCTAAGATTAACAATGCAAATGATGAAATGCTTGAAATGGACCAATCCCTCATAAACTAATTCTTGCTTAACCAGATGAACCTGCAATCTCATAGAAATAGTGCAATCTTCTAAGGTATTAAATATTTTCAAATCATGAACATTCATCCAAGATAACCCAATTGCAATTGAAATGGATAACCTTCACAATTAAACTAAGCATAATAAATATAAGGTCTAGGCTAACTTTGCAAAGCAACTAATAATCAGCCAGCTGCAAAAAGTATGGACTGGGGATTGTTGCAAACACTTCAAGCATCAAATCATAAACACCATTGAATTAGATCTAAATCTAAATCTAACATACATCTAATAACCTTGAGCAATTTCAAAAGATAGAATCACAAGAACCATGCAAACTAAGTCAACACAAAAGAGATCACCAGAAAATCACAATGTCTTCAATTGTATTGAATCACCGAATGACAGCAATAATTCCAATGTTTTGTGTTATAGCATTTGCTTAAAATGAACTAACTTCTAATTCTTCTCTACTACCTAATTCTCTTTTGTATCGAAACTATATATCTTTTCTATATGTGTATCCCTTACAAATGAGGCAGAATGCCAAATTTATAGAAAACCCCCAAAGAATGTTGACCAAGCTAGGGTTTACAATAATAAAATATCCACAAACAAGTTGGCCCAAGGAGAAATCAAAATGAGATAAAATTGCATTAAATACATGAACTCCATCCAGGTCAGCCTGGGATCTCTAATATAATTCAAACCAATGCATGTGAAGGAGAAGGAAAATAATAGGGAAGCATAAATTCCGATGCAACATTGTATTAACTGCTTCCTTCTTTATCCTTAGCATGCCTCTCCTTATCCTATAATCAAGAATTCCTTCTCCAATTTGGCCAAGGGTGGAGTAACCAACACTTTAAATTTCCTCCTTCAATAGATTTAATTTCATCTCCAGAACTTCCTTGATGACCTTGTTAAATTCAGCCTGCACTGAGCAAAAACCACCATCAATAATTTCCATTATAACATGAAAATCAGAATTAGCCCATCATCAATAATGTATTCATCATTCAAAAAAACTCAAACACAGATCAAAATCCCCATGAAATATCGTTAATGCATAATTTCTTCAAAGTTCAAGATTTCAAGCTAACCGGGGAAAACTAGTCTGGGAGGAACTTCGAAAAATTCCAGGCTAGGCGAATTTTCCCGAAGAAGGCACAAAATCAACAATAGATTAGCAAAATGAAGGAAGGATGCATAAAACATTGTGTAATCTATCAATCTAAAGCATGGAATTATAAGTATTCATCATTAAACTCATCCATTTCACCCAATTCCTTAGTTCCATAGCGCATCACAAAGAATCCAGGAAAATACAATTGGACCAGAATTTTGCGAAAAAGGCAAGGTTCCAAATTTTCAACACATTTCAGGATAATGAAGAGGGCAAGGAAAAAATGGGGAAATCTGCCAGCGCGGGAAAATCCCAAGGCTAAAAGAAAACCCGAATATCGATGTTCTCTCACGATTTCACTCAAATTGATCGAATGATCACAAATTTGAGGACCCTAAGTATGGAACCAATTTAACTTGATCCTCCTACAGATCTTCCTTGAATTCTAGGCTCACTCGAAAGCAAATTAAGATGAAATAGTGGTGCCCTAGGCATGAAACCCTAAATTTTGACCATTAACACATAGAGCAAGCTTGGACTTAGATAACTCGACTGCCAGGTTCTCACAAAGGTTATTTACGGCCCACAAGCAAGCAACAATGATGATAACGTTGAGGGAATCACAATTGGATCCAAAAATTCACAAATTTAGTATGCCAAAGCAAGCCAAGCACCTTAGGATCAAATATCTCAACTCAACACGACGCCAATGATAAAGTAGAATGGCATAAAGCTTCAAAAATCAATTAAATTTGGAAACCAAATGGCAAGACAAAATTTCTGGAAAATCTGGCCTAGCCAGAATTTCGTGAAGAACCAAATTCTCTGCACTAAAGCACTGAAACCCTTTTTCCGGAGTTTGAGTGAAATCCAGGAAAATCCAGACAGGGCAGAAAATCCTGAAACAGAGCAAAAACCCAAACGTTTGCTTAGAACTTAGATTTTCAAAGAATACCATAAAGGGATTGCCAAAACAAGAAGGATAAACACTTAAGAAAGCAAGATAAACATTTTAAGCTTACGCCAAGGCAAGGTAAATCCTCAAAATCAAAAGGCCAAGACAACAAGAGTGGAAGCAAAAGAGGGTCCCTGCTTTCAGCGGGGCGTGTGTGCAAAAATTGCACAACAAATGGCAACTCTGTTGGGGAAATGTGCCAAAGCATTTGATGATGAACAAGAACCATGAACCCATAATCTCTGGTTTTGATCTCACTATTAGACAAACAAATCAAAATGCAAGATTAAAGAATCAAAACCAAAGGTGGACTGAACCTTCCATAGACTGAAAATCCAAGTGTGTGCACATGAGTTCATTTCTCTCCTTGAGCTACTGTAGAAACCAAGTTCAATCAGGTTAGGCTACGTAAAGATTCTAACTCCAAAAGCAACCTAGATAGAGCCTCGCTGCCAGTCAGGCATCTATAGCCCTGATGAGGTTATTGCTGTGATTCTCCTGAACATAGCTCTATTTCCAACTAGGCATCCATAGCCCTGATAGAGATATTCAAATACCCCTGATAAGTTGAATTCATTTTATTTTCAATATTTACTCTTTTCTTCTTTTGATATTTTTTTTTTCATTTTTTCATTTCAACTTTTGAACAATGAAATTCACACTCAGGGATGAGAACCATAGTGGTACTGAAGCAAAAATAAGATTTTTCACCTAACATGACCTCACAAAGATCCTACAACAACCTCAAGATTCTTAAGATGTATGAAAGATATAAGATTTCAGAATACTTCAAATTCAAATCAAACCAATGACCCATCCTCTTTAAATTAGACATTTAGACAACATGATGATAACAAAGACCTCAACCATCCATTCAAGACACATGACTAAAGTTCAACAAATAAATACTTAGAACAGTCCTAGATAAAATAATATTTTCCATGCAAGTGTAACACATCCAAAAGAAAACAAGAAGACCTCCAAAGAAAAAGCAGAGCAAAACACACCAAACTGAAAGAAAACCTACACACTAACCAAAGCAAAGAAAAGCAGAAAGGGAAACCTAATATAACCCAAAAAAAAACAAAGCAAAGCAAAACAGAAAGGAAACCTAATCTAACTATATACAAGGAAACAATTGCAGACAACCCAAGATTGGAAATAATGCTTCAAATACTGCCCATTGACAGGCAGTGGGATATCCTCCCCAATGAATTTTTTCAAGCAAAAAGCATTATCTCCCAGGATCTCTAAAATCTGGTAAGGGCCAAGCCAAAGTTTTTCAAATTTACCATGCTCCCCCTTACGGTCATGGGCTTTATCCCAGTAGAGAACCAAGTCAGAAATTTGAAAGGCTTTTACCTTGGCTCTTCTATCAAGCCACGTTTTGACAACACCCTGATGTTTGTAAAATTTTTCTAAGGCTTCATCTATTCTTTCTTCAAGGTGTAATAGCTCCTGTAGGCGGGCCTCATGCCTATTTTCTTCATTATAATATTCATTAATGAATTGTAAAGTAGGGATCCTCAATTGAATTGGAAATATAGGTTCCAAGCCATACACAAGATGATAAGGGGAGGTCCCTATGGAAGTCTTTTGTCTTGTACGATCTGCCCATAGAGAAAATCTAAGTTGAGTGTGCCAATCCTTGGGGTTCTTCTCTAGTAACTTACAGATGACTATTAAGAGGTTTTTATTAGAAGACTTAGCTGAACCATTACCTTGTGGATAGTAATTAGAGGCAAATCTTATTATGATCCCATGATCAAAAGCCCATTTAGAAAATTTCAATGATGCAAATGCAGGACCATTATCACAAACCAAAGATAAAGGGCATCCAAAGCGATTGATCATACCTAATTCAATGAAATCTATTACCAATTCAGAAGTACACTATTTGCACGCAAGAGCTTTAGTCCATCTTGTAAAGTAATCAATAAAAGTGAGAATATACCTGTGACCTACAGAGGAAGGCGGATTGATGGGCCTATGAAGTCCATACCCCATTGTGAAAAAGGTTTTACCTCAAAGACCGACTGAAGTGGAAGAGCTACATACTTTTCTCTGATTGTTGTAGTCTGTCACACATGGCAGGTTCTGAGATGACTGTGTGTGTCTTTGAACAATGCAGGCCAATAATAACCAGCCCTCAAAATCTGACTTGCAGTGGCATGTACAGATCCATGACCAATACCATATCTATCATGAAAATTGGCCATGACTCTCAACTTCCTATCTTCCTAAGCACCTCAGGCAGATACCTTCATGATTTTTCTTATATAGAATAGCTCCCTTCAGCATGAAACTATCACTCTTCAAATGTAATGCCCTTCTCTGTACTGCATTAAGATGGTCATGACATCTTTGACTCAGGAGATAATGAATGATATCATCATACCATTCACTAGGAGAAACATCTTCTAGATTGTAATGCTGGGCTGCAAGATCAGGGCCTATTTCTACAATTTTCCTTGTAAGTCCTTTCCCCCTTACCAGCTTCATGGGTTGAATTTCAATATTGTACTCCTATAACATAGTTACCCATTTAGCTCTGCGCTCTCCTAGCTCATTCTGCATCAACAACAACTTGACTGCAGGATCAGGAACTATTGCAATGACCTTGTTTCTAAGGATATAGTGTCTGAATTTCTTCACATCTCTGACTAAGGCATAAGCCTGCTTCTCCACACTTGGATACCTTAGTTCTGCATCTTTCAATGGTGCACTCATAAATGCTATGGGATGTTCATTTCCTTGGTCAGATTTTTGGGTCAACATAGCAACATAGGAGTGATCAGAAGCAAACGAATATATATAGAATAGTTTAGCATAATCTGGACTCATCAACACTAGAGCTTAAGCAATAGACCTTTTTATCTCTATAAATGCTTCCTTAGCTTCTGCACTCCACTCAACTTTGGCTTCCTACTTCAATATTGCATTCAGTGGCTTAACTATTTCTGCAAATCCAGTGATGAACTTCCTTACAAAGTTGATTTTACCAAAGAATGACTTCATTTATTTCTTGCTAGTAGGAGGCAAGATCTTGAGTATAGCTTCCACTCATTCTGGATCAATGGCAATTTCTTTCTCAAAGATAACATGCCCCAACAATTTCCCCTCTGTAACTCAAAAGATGCATTTCTTTGGATTGAGAGATATACCGAATTCCCTGCACTTCTGAAACACTTCACATAAATCTGCTATATGGTCACCTCTCCTCTTGGAAAAGACTGTTAGATCATCAAAATAAATGATTATGCATTTACCAATTATTTCCTTAAAAGCAATATCCATGGCCCTTTGAAATGTGGCCCCAACATTAATCAAACCGAAGGGCATTCTTTTGTAGGAAAAAGTGCCCCACTCAAGGTGGTGAAAGTAGTTTTGTGCCTATCTTCTTATTGCACCATAACTTGATTGTATCCTAAATAGCCATCCAAGAAAGACATCATTTGAGATCCATTGACGATCTGAAGTACTTCATCCAGTGAAGGTACTAGATAATTATCCTTTTCTAATGCTCTGTTAAGGTTCTTGAAATCCACACAGAGTCTGATTTCACCATTCTTTTTTCTTACAGGAACTAAGTTTGCAACCCAAGTTGAATGTCTAATTGGAAATATGATTTTGGAAGATAGCAGCTTCTACACTTCCTTTTGAATTATTGGTTCCAGTAGAGCACTGATGGGCCTCTACCTATGCCTAAAGGGTCTTACTCCTGGATTTAGAGGGATAGTGTGAGTTATAATAGATGTGTCATATGTCTTCAAGTCTTCATAACTCTAGGCTATCACATCTTGATATGTATGTAATGCATCGATTATGCCTTTCCTCTCTTCTAGAGTACAGACTTTACCAATGAAGACATTCCTAACATCCTCATGAGTTCCCATATTATACTTTTCACATTGTCCACTGATGGAATCTTTCTTGGAATCTTGTTCTTGATCTCTAACCTTATCCAGATCAAAAATCCTTTCTAACTGCACCATTCCTTTGGGAATAGTATTGGTCTTCAGATTAATTACCCCTTCCAAATCCATCTCTACTTTTTGGAGTTCAGTTTCATCAATAATTTGAGAAGAAAAGACATCTGAGCTTGTGATAAAATCTAAGATATGCTTATGATCTTCAAATACTTGGAAGTTGGTAACATTGTCAGGTATTGAAGGTACTAGAGTTAGTTCCACCGTAAACTTCTTCAATCCAGAAAGAGACTGAGGTTGCAATGTACTAGCTTCTCGAGCAAGGGAGTTAGTCATCTGGTTTTTACTTCGTGGGATCAACTGAATGTTGAAGGCATCAAATCCTTCAATAAATTCCCATACTCTATGCCTATAATTGGTCATTCTTCTGTCATGACAAGGGTACTGTCTCCTAACTTGCTTAACCACTAACTCAAAATCCCCAAAAAATTGCAAGATCTTGACTTTTTTCTTTAGAGCCATTAACAACCCATAGACCAAAGCCTCATATTCCGCTACATTATTCGTACAATGAAATTGAAGTCTATGAGCAACAAAGAAAGTTTTACCTCTTGGACTAATTAGCTCAAATCCTGCTCTAGCTCCTTGCTTTGATTTGGATCCATCAAACCTTAAAGTCCAATAGCCAATAATTGCAGACTTCCTCATTGTATCTCTTGCACTGTTGTTGCTAGAAGGTTTTTCAGAAAGCATCACTTTCTTTCCTTTAGGGTCCTCTTGGACATTCTGTATATTAATTTTGACTGTTGGAGTGGGGTTGATACACTTCTTCACTTGCTCCACTATAGTCTGGCATAAGCAACAATCCAATTCAGAATGGGAGGCATTATGGACCCTGCACCAATTTGGCAAAAACAAATATCTGAAATTCATTTCCCTACCCAACTGAATCTGATCCTCAATGCACTTCTGAATGAATTCCTGGAAATTATCCAGTAAATTGAGCTGACTGTCTTTAAGATCATCTTCATTTTCAACTGGTTCCACCAAGGCATCAATACTACCAAATTTTGTTGCAAGATCAATAGGTGTTGTGTGGAACATAAGGACTTCCTCTACATCTAACTCATCAGAAGGAGCTGCAAGCATGTAATTACCCATACTTTGATATCAAAATTTCATTGGAGATATTTTGATATTTTGTGATCATGTATTCCATTCTAGGTTCTCTTTCAATCCTGATATGATTTGGCACTCCCTTCTAGGGAAGCCACATGTGAGAATGATCAATCGATACATATCCATTCAGGGCCATGGTAAAGTCTCTTCCCAAGATTAGCCTGTAAGCATTAGGTATATTAGCCACCTATATATTAATAACTTGTTGAAACCTAGGATCAGAAGCAACCTGCATATGAATCATATTTAATTCCCCTACAACCTTAACTTCAGTTTGATCCAGTTGTGTGAATTTATTTTGGGAATCAGTAGGAGTAATACCCAAAGCTCTACAGACACCAAAGGGCATTACATTGGTGGAAGTACTTAAATCCAACAAACAGTTGTGCAAGTTCTTACCAAATATATGTTTTCCCTTGAAACAGAGTTAAGGGAGTATCCACTTGAGCAACCCGAGTCCTATCTTTCTCTTTTCCATTATCTCCAGGAGGCACATGAACTTGATTATGAGTATGATTTTTCCTTCCTGTCGATTGAGAACTAGATGCTTTATTGACACTTTCACTCACTGATTTATCTTGTGATATGCAATTTGCATTACAAGCTCCTAGAACTGCATTCCTAATGGTTGGAATTCTCAATAACTCAAATGCAAAGAGGCTTACCTTTAACTTCTTGAGTTCTTCTACAACATACATGGCTAGTTTTTCTTCACTCAGATCAGCAGGGGTCTCCCTTGGGTATTCCACCATCCTATCTTTGTTTGTATCAACACTCTTTCCCTTTGATAGATCCATTTTTGCTTGATTTTGAGAGAAATACTACCTCGACACCAGAGGATATGGCAGATTATTGTTGGCATTAGGATCTGGAGGTGTTGTGAAGTTGTTTGGTGGAATGGAGGTGGTGAAGGGGCTTCTAGCTTGTGGATGTCTATGTGGTAGGTCTCTCAAATCATACTTCTTGATAGGCCTCTAGAAGGTTTGCACCTCTTCAACACAAGTTTCTTCTTCATCCATGGGGCCATTGTCATTCACTGGATTTTCCTCAAACAACTGTGTAATCTCGTCTCCATTGCACACCCAGTCTGCCGCTTCCTTCAGCTAGTTTGATTCTTCTTCAGGTACATTTTCCTTGCTTTGTGGAAAAGGAGCATGATTCAGTACCAACATTGGTGAATCATAGGGAGTAGATGGCACCGTATCTTGACTACCTACATTATCTCCACTTCGTACAGAAAAATTGAAGCTAGTGTCTGGAACTCTTGACAATCTAACTCAGAATGTTGAATTTTTTTATGGAGCCTACACCATCCTGATAAAGCAGCCTCAACCAAATATACACCATTAGGAGGCTTCTCTTGATTGACTGGTTGATTGACTGGCTGATCCAATGGGGTAGGGACTCCTCCATTGTTAGGCCTCATATTCCAAGTCCTGTTCTATCTAGGTGGTTGTCTCATGTTGAACCCTTGTCCACCAACTTTCCCTCTATAAAAGTTTTGGCCTGAGGATTGTCCTTTATCATAATTTTTTCCTTTGTCATTATTATACCCTCTGTCATTACTATATCCTCTATCATTACTATATTCTCTTTCATTACTATATCCTCTTTTAGGATGTTGCCCCCTATCAAAATGCTATCCTTGTTGATTTTCTTGACTTTCTCTGCTCTAATTGGACTGCATATTTCTCTGAGTAGCTTGTAACTGACTATTCTGGTTCCTCAAGTAAGTTACCTCCATATTCAGCTTCTTCACTTGTTCAAAAAATTCATCCAGTATTTTCTTGTCATGATTGTTGTATGGAGGTTGATTTGCATTTCTCTAGGGATATCCTACTACAGTGTTGGCATTTAGTTATTGGCTTAATACTTCAGAATTCTGTAGGTACATGAGAAAACTAGCCTAAGACTATGGATGAAGAGGCTGATTTACATTTTGCTAAGGGTAGCCGATTGAGGGTGGAACTTAACTCACAGGAGGTCCTGGGTGAGGAACCAGAGGCAACTGAGGTATTGGATTCATGATGGGAGTGTGATTAGTGAGAGCCTAGTTGAGAGCTGGGACTTGTCCAAGGTGAATAGTGGGTCCTAATGAGGGAAAAGGCCTAGACAAGTGTTGCCTTAAAGCAGTGCTAACCTTCACAGCCTCAGCGTATGCATCAAGTAGGGTATTAGGAGGGTTGTTTCTCCATTTCATGAAGGTAGCTGTCAGACTATCAAGTCCCTCATAATAGACCTCTAAAGCAGTGGCTTCATCAACAACATAGGGGGCCTACCGTTGGGTATAGGCATGATGAAACCTGTTGTTAAAATACCCTATAGGCTTATGTAATTCTCTCTTAACATTAGTGAGCTGACGATAGAGCTCATTGGGACTAATGGGAATCCTAAACTTCTACAAAAATGAGTCTCCAGTTCAGTCCAATTCTGAATAGATCCAATAGGAAAATGATTGTACCAATAAAATGCATCTTCTCCTAAGGAATAAGGAAAGAGTCTGCATGCTACATCCTCATGATTGATTCCTCTATCCTTAAGGAAATTCTGGAAGATTCTAATGTGTTCCTTAGCAGTTCTATTGGGGTCATTAACATGGAACTTAGAATAGAAGTGCTCTGGGTTCTTGGGCATGACATTGTAATTAGAAAAGGTCAATGGAGATGGGTTATTGGCAAGGAAAGCCATTGGTGGAGGTGGGGGTGGTAATGTATGATATATGGTTGGATGAGGTTGTTGGAATGTCCTCAAACTTAGATGAAGATGAACTTGATGAAGATGGGGATGATGGAAATGATGGAGGTGGCTGGGTGGATGATGATTCTCCCCTCTTGCTGGCCCTTCTTGATCTGGTGGGAGTTGACAGCTCTTGAAATTCCTCCTCTCCTGGAGAGGATTTGGTTCTTCTTCTGAATCTTTCAGGAGAGATGGCAGACAGAAATCGATCCAGCTTGCTTATTCAGGCCCTCCTAGTGCCAATATGTTGATGATATTTTCTGCATAGCAACAACTCAGACAAAATATGATATCCTATCTCTCTTGAAAGGTAAATCTCTATTAGCAAGCCTCAACAGATAACCCCAAGGTCTCTAATGTTAGGTCTTGACAATGCATAAACAACTTAGTGATAAATGTGAAAATGCTGGTAATCACAAAGGGACCTTACTACAAGCAAATACTGAATCTTTAACTTATAAGATCTGGCAATGTAATGATACTTCAATCCTAAATCTAAACTAGATAATAAAGAAATAACAAAGGGTTATGGTTTCAGAGAGATTACTAAATTTAACTACTCCTAAGATTAACAATGCAAATGATGAAATACTTGAAATGGACCAATCCCTCATAAACTAATTCTTGCTTAACCCAGATGAACCTGCAATCTCACAAAAATAGTGCAATCTTCTAAGGTATTAAATATTTTCAAATCATGAACATTCATCCAAGACAACCCAATTTCAATTGAAATGGATAAACTTCACAATTAAACTAAGCACAATAAATATAAGGTATAGGTTAACTTTGCAAAGCAACTAACAATCAGCCAGCTGCAAAAAGTATGGACCAAGGATTGCTGCAAACACTTCAAGAATCAAATCATAAACACGATTGAATCAGATCTAAATCTAAATCTAACATACATCTAATAACCTTGAGCAATTTCAAAAGATAGAATCACAAGAACCATGCAAGATAAGTCAACACAAAAGAGATCAGCAAAAAATCTTAATGTCTTTAATTGTATTGAATCACGGAATGACAACAACAATTCCAATGTTCTGTGTTACAACATTTTCTCAAAATGAACTAAATTCTAATTCTACTCTACTACCTAATTCGCTCTTGTATCGAAACTTTCTATCTTTTCTATATATGTATCCCTTACAAATGAGGCAGAATGCCAAATTTATAGAAAACCCCCAAAGCATGTCAGCCAAACTAGGGTTTACTATAATAAAATATCCACAAACAAGTCAGCCCAAGGAGAAATCAAAATGAGATAAAATTACATTAAATGCATGAACTCCATCTAGGTTGGCCTGGGATCTCCAATATAGTTTGAACCAATGCATGTGAAGGAGAAGGAAAATAATAGGGAAGCACAAATTCTGATGCAACATTTTACTAGCTGCTTCCTTCTTTATCCTTAGCGTGCCTCTCCTTATCTTGTACTATGAAGAATGCCTTCTCCAAGTCGGCCAAGGGTGGAGTAACCAACACTTTAAATTTCCTCCTTCAATAGATTTAATTTCATCTCCAAAACTTCCTTGACAACCTTGTTAAATTCAGCCTGCACTCAACAAAAACCACCATCAATAATATCCATTATAACATGAAAATCAGAATTATCCCATCATCAATAATGTATTCATCATTCAAAAAAATTCAAACATAGATCAAAATCCCCATGAAATATCATTAATGCATAATTTCTTCAAAGTTCAGGATTTCAAGCTAACCGGGGAAAACCAGTCTGGAAGGAACTTCAAAAAATTCCAGGCTAGGCAAATTTTCCCAAAGAAGGCACAAAATCAACAATAGATTAGCAAAATGAAGGAAGGATGCATAAAACATTGTGTAATATATCAATCTAAAGCATGGAATGATAAGTATTCATCATTAAACTCATCCATTTCACCCAATTCCTTAGTTCCACAGTGCATCACATAGAATCCGGGAAAATCCGACCAGACCAGAATTTTTTGAAAAAGGAAAGGTTCTGGATTTTCAACACATTTCGAGAAAACGGAGAGGGCAAGGAAAAAATGGGGAAATCCGCCAGCATAGGAAAATCCTGAGGCTAAAAGAAAACCCGAATATCGATGTTCTCTCACAATTTTGCTAAAATTGATCAAATGATCACAAATTTGGGGACCCTGGGTATGGAACTAGTTTAACTTGAACCTCCTACAGATCTTCCTTAAATTCTAGGCTCACTCAAAAGAAAATTAAGATGAAATAGCGATGCCCTAGGCATGAAACCCTAAATTTTGACCATTAACACATAGAGCAAGCTTGGACTTAGATAACTCAACTACTAGGTTGTCACAAAGGTCATTTACGGCCCACAAGCAAGCTACCTCATGATGCAAATGAATGAACAAGCCCAAAAATTACTTAGGAAACCATAAATAAAGCAATATCAAGCAACCCTAGCCCCATACGCTCAAATATACAGGACTATGAATTCCAAATACGCCTCAACAGAAAGAATTACTCACATTTGATAATCAAAGTGGGGCAATAAACACATACCATGAATAAAATGCCAGTCAACTCCAACAAAGACAAACAACAATCTTGAATGCCTAAGAAAGTAACAACGATGATAATGCCGAGGGAATCACAACTGGATCCAAAAATTCACAAATTGAGTATGCCAAAGCAAGCCAAGCACCTCAGGATCAAATATCTCAACTCAACAGGATGCTAATTATAAAGTAGAATGGCATAAAGCTTCAAAAATTAATTAAATTCAGAAACCCGACGGCAAGATGAAATTTTGGGAAAATCCGGCCCAGGCGGAATTCCGTGAATAACCAAATTCTTCAAACTGAAGCACTGAAACCCTTTCATTGGAGTTTGAGTGAAATCCAGGAAAATCGAGATAGGGCGAAAAATCCTGAAATAGAGCAAAAACCCAAAATTTTGCTTAGAACTTAGATTTTAAAAGAATACCATAAAGGGATCGCCAAAACAAGAAGGATAAACACTTAAGCAAGCAAGATAAACATTTTAAGCTTATGCCATGGCAAGGTAAATCCTCAAAATCAAATGGCCAAGAAAACAAGAGCGAAAGCAATAGGGGGTCCCTGCTTTTAGCAAGGCGTGTGTGCAAAAACTGCACAATAGATATGATGGAACCCTCCTCCTGTACCTGAATGAGATTGAAGCCCATACTGTATTAAAGGAAGTACATAGTGTTTTATGCGGAGTCCACTCAAATGGCATGGCCCTAGCTAAGAGAATTCTCTAAGTAGGATTTTACTAGCCTACATTAGAACATGATTCTTGTGAGTTTGTCAAGAACTGCTTACCCTGTCAATAACACGCCAATCTGATACATGCTACAGTACAAGATCTACAACCTCTTATAGCACCATGGCCCTTCTCTTAATGGGGTTTCAACCTAATTGACAAGATCTATCCCCCATCCTCCAATGGCCATACCTTCATCATTACCGCAACTGAGTACTTCACCAAGTGGGTGGAAGCGATGCCACTCTCACAAATCACAGGTACTCAGATTTCCAAATTTATCCTCTTCCATATTCTCTGCAGATATGGAATACCATCTACCATCATCTCCGAACATGGAAATCCTTTCAAGAACCAAGCCATGAAACACCTTTGTAACACTTTCCACATCCAACGTCATTGGTCCACACCTTATTATCCCCAAGGTAATGGTCAGGCAGAAGCTACCAACAGAACTCTCATTAGAATCCTTAAAAAGGTAGTCAACAATACTGGTCAAGATTGGAACCTTCACATCCATCCCACCCTTTGGGTGTATCGCACTTCCATCCACACCCCTATCGGTGCCACTTCACATTCTCTC
The DNA here is from genome assembly GCA_007258455.2 of Sequoia sempervirens. Taxonomy (NCBI): domain Eukaryota; kingdom Viridiplantae; phylum Streptophyta; class Pinopsida; order Cupressales; family Cupressaceae; genus Sequoia; species Sequoia sempervirens. Next base: position 120,621,037 of record VDFB02353493.1, read on the forward strand.
ATCTATGGTGTCGAGGCTATCTTGCTGATTGAGGTAGAAATCCCATCCTTGGGAATATCCTTGAAAAATCTTATTAGTGACGAAGATGCTCAAGTTGCAAGACTCAGCCAACTAGAACTCCTCGATGAAAGATGGATCAAAGAATATGACCACCTTCAAGCCTATCAGAATCGTTTGAAAAGAAGCTACAACAAGAAGGTCCATCCTTGCCAGTTCAACATTGGTGACTTAGTCCTTAGGGAGAATCAACACACCTAGCAGGACTGAGATAAGAAAGGAAAATTTGAAGCGCATTGACTAGGCCCTTATGTCATCACCACCAAGTATGGATCAGAGTCCTTAAAACTTGCTACACCTGAAGGAGATCCCCTAGAAGAGCCCATTAACATCATGCACCTGAAAAGGTTCTACACTTAAGTCAACTGGGGTATCATATCCTGCAAAAATCAAAAAATACAAAATTGTAAAAAATTATCAAAAATACAAAAAATCTAAAAATCAGAAAATCCAAAAATAGTAAAGAGACAAAATTCATCCTATGGTGAAAACCACCCTTGGTGGCACCTTGGATAAGTACGTTTGGTGAAAACCTGGTCATAGTCTTCATTCGTAAAGGGCTTAATCATTATCTACCTTGCGTCCTAGTTACTTTATGCTTCCATCCACTCTGTTCTCATATTCTATCGTCCCATCAATCATTTCCTTTCATTCGCATTCATCATTTGGTCGCTTGGTATATTTTGGTTGAGCATTGGATGATCTTCATCTACTATCTGTCATCATGAGATTTTATCCTAATCTGAGCTTATGTCACCAGTCTTGTCGTCTTTTTAGTCCTTCATGTCCATCTAGGATCCTTCATCGTGTCAGTCTTCATTTAGATCTCATCACATCACGTTGGTCTTTGTCGAACTACATTGCCCCTTCGCTTTCACGTAGGCAAGGATGATCATTTGATCCACCCTTGAGGCATTTTTTCCATTCTGTTTTGGCCATCTATTGTGGTCTTCATCATTCCCTTTCTGCTCTTGTCCCTTGTCAGTCATTGGTCCTTTTTGAACTGCATTGCCCCTGCGCTTACATGTAGGCAAGGTTGATCTTTTGATCAACCCCTGGGGCTTTTCTTTGCTTTCTCCTATCTATCTTTGTCATTTTTTTCCATCGTTCATCTCTATTAGTCCTCTTTCTACTTTTATCCATGGTTTTTTCTTAAACTACGAGGGTTTTGCGCTTTCATGTAGGTAAGGCTAATCTTTGATCAACCCCCGAGCCCCTAGGTCCTTAAGGTGTGTTGGTCTTGTGTTTCATGTCTTGGGTCGTGCCATCAAGTATGTCCTTATCTAGCTAGTTCTTCACAAATGAGATCCACTCGTATCATGAGATTCAATCAGTTTCATAATTTCCTGTGTCATTTATCGATCTTTTAGTTTAGTATCCATCCTTGGTCTCAACAGGATGCATCCTTCCTAACAAACCTCATCAACCCCATCCATCCTCTTGATCCTATGGCAAAGGACGTTTTGAAATTGATTGCGATCTTTTGATACTTTTGGATTTTGCTTATCATTTGAGCTCCCTAACACAACTTATCAAGGCCATCATGATCTATCATATTATGGTGTGTTTTGATTGGTTAACATAGGGGTGTATCTTGATCTTTTTTTTTTGTTGTTTTACTTTTGGGTTGTCGCATGTGGTACCCACCAAGATCCCTGAGGTCTTGTGTTATGCTGGGGCATCCCTTTGTGCTTGTGGTTATCCCAATGCCTGGCGCGACCAAAGTCTTTGCGATTTTGGGGTGTTGGGATAACCTTCTTGTCCGCTATGTTTGTTTTATGCATTGGACACTAATTTTTCCTCGTTTTACATAGCTCGGCACTTGGTGTCTTATGCTATAGCAAAAATCAGTGCTCTAAAAATGGAAAATGGTATTAGGATTGCATTTCATGATCAATTTTGTTGCATTGCATTCATACCTTCCCTAAGACCTATGATTTTGGTTGTGCAAACATTCACCTTCCATCTCTCGTTCTTTTCAGGATACCTATGGTTTTTGATAGGTGCAGTTTCACACCCATCTTTCCTTAATTTTATAATTATTATAGGGAAAGTACTTTCTATTAAACCAACAACATGCCTACCATCTACCCTCATTACTATGCAAGTCCTTATTGACACTCATGATCATGATGCATTTCATTCCATGTTAGGCCATTTCACTCACATATCACACACCTTTATTTTATATAAGTTAAAGCAAGCATGATCACAAAAAAAGTCCATCTACCATCCACATTACATTTCATTTATCTATTAATGTTTGTACAAGGAATTTAATTGCATCTCATGTCACATTATAGGTCCATTGCATTCCATCTCATGTGCATTTCCATATCATATTTAATTCAAGTTGTTTAGATTAATCATACTTGGTTATTCTAAGCATCTTAAATTCATTTCATTATGCATTCATTTCCACAATAATCCATATTATTAACACATTGCGTACATCACCACCTATATCACAAAATTGTTAGATCCATATCCATAGCATTTAAATTCATAAATCAATAATCACATCCTACATCATACATGTTAGTCATCATATATATCATCTATCTCATCCATGTAAGCATAAACATACATCATCATATGTGTATCCATACATCATCTCATAATGATCATCCATAATAAAATCATAAATATACACATGCATAAATAAAATCATCCATCATATGTACATTACATAGTGTCAATAAGGGTTTTCACACATCATATCTAAGAATCAAAATACAATGTCCATCACATAGTCCATAATAATGTCCATCATATAACCAAAATACATATCCATCATATATATCATCAAATAAAGTACAAATATAAGGCTCTAGATCATCAACTTTGATCTCTGCTACTTTGTACTATATATCCATCATGCACCTATCAAAAAATGGTATCTTGTCACCTGTCCTCTCCCCTCTCTACTATGAGATTCCCACATCTGATCTCTGAGGTGAGTCTGTCACTCCCCCTTTGCATGGTGGAGTCTCTCTCCAGCTATTGTATCTGTGGGTATGTGTTCCTCTTGACTGGGATGCGGCTAACATTTGTGGCCTCGCTTGAACATAGGGAGGTACCCGCCACTCCTCTGGCACTGTTGTATAGTAGGCTGCCATATAATAGCTGGTATCTCACATATACTCATCCTGCTTTGTTTCCTGGTATCTGACTGCATCTCGCTCTCCCCTGTATTTGTCCCAAGATCCACATATGGATCTTCGCTCCTACACCCATGCATCCTGTGCCAACCTCAGTTGATCTATATTTTCCCCCATCCATGACACCTGCTATGTTTCCCTATCCCTCTCAGCATGCATAGCCTGTATCTGTGCTTGCAATCTTTGTGCCTCTGCCCCCGTCTCACCACCCTCACCCTGCACTACCTGTGCCTGAGCTTGTACTGCATCTCTCTCTCTAGAACCTGTACCTGAGCCACCACCACATCCCTCTCCCTCTATAGGGTTTTCACCTATATCTGTACTGTGTCCCTCTCACTCTACAGGATCTGCACCTATGTCTGTCTTGCATCCTTCTCTGCTTGCAGGGTTTGCACTTGGGCCCTCATAGCATCCTCCCTCTCCTGTATCAGCCCCATGTCTCCCACTATCTGCTTTGCCACCTTAGCTCTATCACATAGCTCATCTTGCTCCCGTCTCAGCTCAGTCCTCTCTCTCAATAGCCCCTCCACCTGTATCCTCAAATCATCCATGTCCTTCTTTGCATCTGCCATGGTCTCTGCTGTACCTACTCTATCACTCCTTCAAGCTCTTGTTGTCCCCTTGAGTGCAGTATAGTCACCACTACCTATAGCCTATCTCACTCCCATCTCACAACCCTCACCTCCTCAGGCTCTCTGGATACCTCTCCCTCCAGGCGAGTCACCTCTGCCCGTAGCTGGCTCACCTTGGCTCGTAGACCATCCCTCTCTACCCATATCTCCTCCTCATGCTGTGACACTGCAACGCCTACATCTCTGAAAAACCTCTCGCCCTCCGCTCGCATGCTAGCCACCTCTACTCATAGCATGCTCACCTCTGCCTCTAGTCTTCATCTCCCTGCCTCTATATCTCCCAGTCTCTACTCGGTGATCTATAATATCGCCACAAATCCTCTCAACAGTATAGTCAGATCCTTTGCTATCAATGGTACCATAGCCAATGGGGGAATACCATGAACATCCATATCCATCACCTCTACCTTTGCCTCATCTCTCATATCTATCCCCCACCCCTACCTCATCTCTCTCATGCTCTTCCCTGATCTCCACTTGGGTTCTCCTCTATAGTCTCCTCCTCCTCACCCTCTCCTACTGCCCTACGGCCCTAGCCTCTCCTTGTCCTCTATCCTGTTGACCTACAAACCTAGCCTCCATCCCTACCTCATCTCTCTCATCCATTATCTCCACCTCTGCCTTGATCTCCACCTGGGCTCTCCTCTGTTGTCGCCTCCTCCTCCTCACCCTCTCTTGTTGCCCTGTGGCCCTAGCCTCCCCCTGTCCTCTCTCCTACTATCCTACTGCTCTAGCTTCCTCTTGGGCTCCTCTCTGATGTCCCCTCCTCCCCCCTCTCCTTTGACCTACCAATCGCAGCTCATCCTCTGGCCCGAACCCTAATGCCTCCACAATTGGCTCCTCTGGAGTAATCTATAGGGGTCGGTGACGGTTATGCCACGTGGCATATTGAATTATCACTCCCGCCTCTACTTCCCCCCTAGTCCTACCTAGGTAGGGTACCAGTTGCAATGTCTCCCAATGCTCTCTCACAAACCTCAGAAAAATTGACTCTCCCCATGGCCACTCTCGCAAGATCCATTGAAATCTCTTTGGTCCACGCCAAATGTCCTATGTAAGCTCAAACTATCTGGTCACCCTATCTGACCTATGTGCCTCCACAGTACGTGGCTCCCTCCTGACTATGTAGCACCTGGTGCAGAAATAGTCTTTGTGTCTCTCTTCATCCCTCCTCCATCCAAAAAACCACTGTGTCATGTATGACCTCCACACTATATGATCCTCCTCAAGGTCATCCAGTGTCCTCCATCTATCCAAATCCTTGAAGCCCTCATAGTGCCACACTCAACCATACTCTACCCCATACCAGTAAGTTACTATTATTGTCACATCCTCCAATCCTACTCTCACCACTCCTAGCCTATCAACACTAATGTGCTCCCAGGCTCATACCTATAGCAACGTCACCTATGTAACATTGAGCACCTCTCAGTAACACACATGGTGCATGTCTCTATAGATTTACGCTAGTGCACAAGTACCCCATGCGAAATCCCCCTCTCTCCCCTTGATGATATGTTAGATCATCTCCATGTAGCTCAGGTTGCAGAACTGCCCACTTCGATCTAGTAATAGTAATCCACTAATCAACTCGCATATGTATAGTGGTAGCAGTGGCACCCCCAATGCCAGACATCTATCTACATCCAACCGAGCTACCTTTGCACAGGTAGGTCATCTCATCCAAACAACACCCGTAGGGTATGATCCAACTCTGCTCCCTCTGATGTCATCGCACTCACCAGGTGACCTGCTATAGGCAACCTTGGTATCCGCCATACGTCATCTAGCATCACAGTCATCTCCCCCTTCGAGAGTTGGAAAGTCAAAGTCTCTGAACTCTAGCACTCAATAAGGGCTATCAACATCACTCAATGAGCTCTAATGGTAGGGTATCCCAATAATTGTAGCAGCCCCACCTATGACAGAACCTCATGGTATGCTCCATTCATGGATGCCATCGTCACCTCCAACACCTCTCATCACCTCTCGCATTTCCAGCAATTGTCGAACAGATGCATCCATGCCACATCACATGTCAGTGATCTTATCTTTTCCCTCCTCTTTTCCCTTTCCCGGTCTTGGGTTATCTTTTCACTAATTTCTCCCCCCCTTTCTAGACAAATTTACTCAATTTTCCCACATTTTTCTTATTTTTTCTTATTTTCAGCCTGGTCTTCTTTTTCTCCCCCCTCCAACCTTGTCTGCCCCTTAGGTGAGCCTATCCTCCAATGGGCGAATCCATCCTGGATGTTGGCAAGCTGGCCCTCTAATGGGAAAGCTTGCCCTGGCCATGGGAGAGCCCGCTTGGGAGGCGGGCGAATCCACCTCAACCCGTAGGCAAGCCCACTTGAAAGGTGAGTGAACTCACCTCAACTCACGAGAAAGCTCACCCTAGCCACAAGTGAACCCACCTTAGTCCTTGAGCAAACCCACCCTGGTCCGCAAGCGAACCTGCCCCAAAGGTGGGCGAGCTTGGAGGGCGAGTGAACCTCCCCTGGCCTGTGGGTGAGCCCATTTGGAAGGTGGGCGAACCCACCCCCGGATGGGTGGTGGCATCCGAGCGAGGTTGACCCAGTCTTGGGCGGGATTGCCCCTCTTCGGGGCGGGGTCACCCTCCTTTTGGGCGAGGTCACCCCTCTTTTGGGCAAAGTCACCCATGTCCCCTCTAATGGTTTTTTGATAGGATCATCTGGATCCCATAGCAAATCCACCCTCCCCTTTTGTCAATTTTCCCTTTTCGTGCATTTTTTTTATTTTTATGGGTGTATTTACCCTCTAATTGGGAAATTTCATCTCCCTTTCCCTCACCCCTAATAGGCGATTCTGCCTAACCCCTGGACAAAATCATAATTTTGCCCCCAACCCATTTCTCTAAACCACCCCAATCCCAAAACCCATGTTTTAAGAAAGCATTAAAATTCAAAAATATACAACAAAAATGCTTCAAATCACAAAGAGGGTTTTGAACCTAATCTGGCATGGAACCATGCGCTCGTGGAAGAAACGCCATACCTCATCCCCTAGAGGATGATGTCATCATCCACGTTGTCTGACATCCTCGTCTCCTCGTCTCCTTCCTCTCCTCTTCTCTCTCTCTCCCTCAACTACCAGGTGTGCAAATGAGGAATAGTAATTTATAAAATTACTATATATAAGTTTTCCCTCCTTTTCTTCACTTTTTTAAGTGAAGGTATTTTTATCCTCTATTTAACCCTCTTTTAATTCAACTAATCCTCTAACTTTTTGAGGCCGCCATTTGTGCACTGTGTGTTTGTTTGACTCCATTCAAAATCCATTCTTCACATTTTTTCGAGCTCTATCCAGCCATACCTTTTGTTTCCTCATAGAGAGAAGTCACACAAGACCCCCTTTTTTCTTCCCCAACTACCCTCTCGGGGGGGCATACCCTACCATTTTCCTTTGTTCCTCCATCTTGGTCATTCTCTTGCGAGACTAGGGTATCTCCTTTCAATTCCCTCCATTTGGGTAACTCACATAACTCCTCCCATCCTGGGGCATCATTTTCTAGTCACTTCCTCTATAGAGTCATCTGCATTTTATTTTTCTTCGAAACACTGTCATCATGGAGTACATTACGGTGGACGGGCGCTTCACCAGAGTTTATGGCTACCACTTTTCTCTTCTCAACCACTTCCGATACAAGGTTAGGGTCTCTCTCCCCTATTATCTTTTCTGTTCCTTGAAGAAAAGCTTGGAGGATAATAAAAAAAAACCCTAAAAGATTCCCCATTCTGCACATCGGGTTAATAAGGTTGATTGTTGAATATTTCCAAAATATGCCTACTCCTGCTATTCTGGAAACCATCCCTGATACTGAGAGTGATCACACCGAGCCCAGTGGCTCGGAGTATCTGCCTAACTCTAGTCTAGCTAGAAAATCCCTTAGTTTGCATGTTGTCCCTTTTGGGATTTCTGGTAAAACCCGCGTTGAGCTTGAGCCTGATAGCCCCTCCCTTAAGAACAACTCTTTTGATAAGAAACCCCAGGCCAAAAGCCTTGTTTCCTATTCCGAAGAATCCTCTAAATTGGAGGAGTCTGATGCCAACAAAACTGAGCTTTGCGATGATCCTCTGCCAGATAAACACATTAATGATTACTCCCCTGTTAGTCCTAACCCTCAGAAAACTTGTCCTAATACTAGAAAAGAACCCTCTATGGATATTCTGAACCTAGCCAAAACCAATTCTGAGTCCCACTTCAAACTTTTGGAATGGACTTTCATTGAAATTAATGACTTGAAAATAAAAAATTGGGCCCTGCAAAGCAAGATTGAAGAGCTAGGAGCAAAGATTGCAGAGATTGAAAAGAAAGATGTGGATCACAGTAACAGAAATATAGATTCCAAGGTTGAGAACATAAGGAATACCATCAAAACCGTTGTTGAGAAAAACAACCGCATGGCAAGACACAATGCCATTATCATTAACGCAATGACTGAAAAGCTTGATAAAGCCCAACAGGGTTCTATGGTGGTGGATCTGGAGGAAACAGAGGACAAAAGCCAAGAAACGAATGCAGGTATTTCCAGAAGAACCAAAGCCAATCTGAAGCGCAAGGTCCCCTCTACTTCGAAGATGATTCAAACTTTTAAAATGGGTGTCAATGATATGCAGAATCTGGAAGTGGAGACAAAGTCTGTCCTCAAGACTCTAAACTAATGGCTGGGGTTTTTTTGGTGCTTACTCTGCTGTTCCTTTTGACTTGACCTTTCTGGTCTTTTTTGTTTGGTTGCTGCTGATCTTTTCTCAGGCAGCTGGTCTTTTTGGTTGGACTTTGGTGTCCTCTTTTCTGTTTTGTAAACATTGTGGTTTCGGGTCCTTGTAAAACCCGTTTTACCCTTTTATCAAAAACAATATTTTGAAGAGGGGAAAAATGTAGACATCCAAATTTGACCACTCCCATATGGTCAAATCCACCTCTTTTATCCATTTATTTTATCAATATTAATTAAATACCCCAAGGTTCCTAAAGTATTTAATTTTATAATTAAATACTTTTCCTTTCATCCTTTCTCTAAATTAAATCAATACATCAATTTATTTAATTTGGTCATTTAACCTTTTTAGAATATAAATCAATTTTAAATTCCTCTTTTTCTCTCTCCTTGTCACATCCTCCATAACCTTCTTCTAATTTTTATTAGTCTAATTAATCCATGATTAGGATGTGCACACCTTTAATCAGGATTAATGTCATATCCTCCATATTTGTCCACTTGCCTCTAATCCCTCATTAATCTTCTTAATCACCTGTTTGCACAACCTTAATTTAATCACATGCCATCTTTGGAATGTACTCCAAGTCAACCTTTCATAAGTGCTTTCCCTTTTAAGCCTTGACCTCTTCCCCATGTGAATTTAAAATTCACATTTATTCAATCAATTCATTTCTCTTCCCCATGCAAATTGTTGGGAAATTCTAAATTCTCTCACTTGTCACATCAGTCACATGGGACAAAGGCTTCCTTTATAAGGGCCTTGTCTTATCCACTAGGTACTTTTCAGCTTCCTTTATGAGGGCCTTGTCTTATCCATAAGGTGTTTCTCATCATGTGAATTTAAAATTCACATTTATTCTCCCAACCACTTTTCCCTTCCAATTTTAATTCACATTTATTCCTCTAACAACTTCTCTCTTCCCATAGGGATAAGAAGCTCATTTTTGAGGAAATCTTCTCCCAATCCAAAGGTATTTGCAAGTACATCCACCTCACATGTTTTTTTTCCCTGGCTCATTTATCCTTGTAACACCTCATCCTCCACATGGCAAGATGTGAGGGCTTGTGAGTCCTCAACTCACCATAGCCCTTCATCTTGCCCATGTTGGAAAAATCTCAACCGTCCATTTCTCTAGAGATTCTTCCCTTAAAATGGAAGATTTTCTCTCAATTCATTTATTCATCACATTTGTAATTCAAGATCAAGCTCTCCAACTTTCATGTTCTCACATCCTCCATTGTTGCATGTTTCAAGATCTCATCACTTGCATTTGCATTCATCTATCAAAATACCCAAATAACACATTGCATTCATCATCTAATCTAGATAATTTTGCATCCATTTTTAGTCCATTTTCCATCAAGGAGTACACACTCATCAACTATCAAAGGGTCAACCAAGGAGATTAACTCATACAAGGTGTAAATCTGGTTTTTCATCTTTCTTTGTTTGAGTTTAACTTAGGCTAATCATTGAGGTGTTGAAATGTTGTTTCTTCCTTTGCATTCTTTATGTTTTGCATCTTTTAGGTTAGGTAAATAACATTGTTCACAATTATTAGGTGTTTCCTTAAACTTAACACTCCAATTTGGATGATCAAACCCTTAATTCATGATTCCCTTGGTATGATTAACTCATTTGATGATGTCAAAATTTCACATATTTTCAGGGAAGGTAATATATTGGCTGGTGTTTTTTCCAACAAAGCGATGAGGCTCGAGTTCTCTAAATCATGGGACAGGTACATGTCAGTACCCATTGAGGCCCTCTCCATTTTTTTAATGATGTTAAGCATGAATTCTAAGGAGAGATGGGACAAGGATTTAATGATTTTCATTTATCTCACACGTTTTGTGGGTAAATTTGAGTCTATACCCTTTGTCTCTTTTTGGAGATTGGGAAGCTTCTAGAGTGTGAAGTGTAGGAATTACTTTGTGAAGATGGGTGGTGATCGTACTCATGTTGAGTCAATCTCCTATGATGAAATTCGTAAGAAACCCAAGGTTTGGCATATTCTAGAGGATGGGGGTCTCACACCCTACATGGAGTGGCTCCATAGGTATGCTCACAAAGCCTCTAAACTATTTTTTAAAGGATGGAAAAATAGAATTTTGTTTGTGCATGGTGTTGAGTTCACCATCTCAAAGGAATTCATAGTGTAGATTTCAAGGTGTCAACTGTAAGGCCAAAAATTCTTCAAAGACAAAAAAGCAAATGAGGAGGCTATGAATCAATTTTTTCAAAGGGAATGAGAGAGATGAGTTGGTGAAGTTATCCTCCTAAGGATATGGGTATGTGCAGGATCATCATGGAAAAAACAGGCCCTTAAGTGGCAAAAAATTCAGAAAAATTAGAGTTAGGCATCTTGACATAAAAATTTGAATAAGTTATCTATATTATTTAAAAAATATGTAACAATAGAATTTGTAGCAAATTGAATTTAGTTTCTAAACTACTAGGTTTATTTATTTTTAAACAAAATCTATTTGGTGAAAATTTGAAATTTCAGTGCAATAGTACTTAAATTTTAGGGAAAAAATAAGAAGTAGGTGTATGTCTGACGACCCTAACCACAATAAAATGATAATATTATTTTATAAGATTTTAGATATAAGTAGAGGACTCATGTCTTGAAGTGATGCCTATTTTTTTGTAATTTTTTTCCAAGTAAATAATTGATTATGATTTTTTTATTACAACTTTTAAAAAATATAAAAACTTGTACATCTAACCACATTAACTTGGTCAAAACTTCATGAAATTCATATTTTTTAATCCTATAGTATACGAAGCGTAGAATGTGACACATGTTTTGGATTCAAAAAATGTGATACCGTTTGAAAGCTATAGATGTTTTTCAATCAGCCTATCAATTAGGACTTTAATTGTAATTCAAATAGAAAATGAATAATAATTATTTATTAAATTCAAAGTAAAGCATAATTTATATTGGTGGAAATATGAGAATCTCCTTTAAAAACCCTTTTTGTTTCATTAATTTTGGGTAAAAAAAAGTCGTCAGCCACATACCCTACAAATACCCATCATATTGCCACTTTTTGGCCCATCATGATCCTGTACATACCCATATGATAGATTATCCATAAAAACCCATTTGGGCTAAGATAGTTGAGGTGGCTATGTGCTATATCACCCTTGATGGAAGGTCCACAACAATCCTTGAAGTGCATTTTAACTTAATCATTTTAGACACTGTAACCTTTATGTCTTTTTTCCTTTTTATTTACTAGCTTCCCTAGATTCCTTTGTGAAAGAGCATGTTAAAAACCCTAAATTATCAGTTCTACATTAGGGTTTATTTTTATTAATAATGGAGTATATCAAAGCTCAAACCCTGGTTAAGTATCCAAAAAGTGAAAGGTAGTGTTCAAAAGAAATAGAATGTACAGTATTTTGCAATGAGCTCTAAATCTCTAAAAGATAATGATGATGATGAATGGCAGGAAATAGATGTTGGGGTTTATTGAGTGTAAGCTATTTTTTCTACCCCTTTGGATATAGGTGTGCAAAGGAAAATGAATATACCTCCAAAGAAAACCCCACCAAAGAAGAAAGCAACGAAGGCTATCTCCTAGTCAAAAGGATCCTAAACTAGAGATGGGGAGGTGGGGTGCAAAGTTCAAAGGAGAGGAAAATAACATTCGACTGGTCTTGGAGTTTAAGATGGAAAAGGTAAGGAGAAGTTGGAAGAGGAAATTACCATTGAGAAAGTTGATGCAAGAGTGGCTAGGTGCATCTCCCCAATGATTAGCCTGGCCAAGGACACTTTTGATGTTGCAAAAATTCACCCTCTCTCGAAGGATTTTACATATTTGAATGTTGAAAGGGAAGAAATTTATGATGTTTTAGGGGTTGCTAGAGAAGGTGTGATGAGTAACTTCAGACTGACCAAGTGGTTTCTTCTAGAACTAAAAAAAGTTAATGTCAAAGTACGTGAATTGGAAGAAAAGGTTACCAATGAGGACAATGATCAATCTAACTTTGGGTTGAAGGATTTAAAGAGAAGAATTATGGTCATTGAGAACTCCATTAGGGAGATAAAAATGGACTATAATCTCCACATGTAAGACATAGAAAAAAATATTCAAGAGATTAAATCAAACATTGAGAATCTCTTGAAAATCATCCAATGTTGTATTAAGAATAGTGTGAAATCTTCAAAAATACTTATGGAGAAATTAAAGGAGTTGAAAGAGGAGCAAATGAATATTGTGAACCCTGCCAACATCAAAATGAAGGAGAAGCTTGTGAAAGAGAAAGGTAAAAATCTTGTGCTGAAAGGTGAGAAAGGACCAAGTGCTTGGACGTAAGGGAGTAAGAATAAAACCTTTGAAGGAGAAAAGAATGAACTATTGACCCTGGTTAATCAACATTATAACCAAGAAATGGTGGTGGAAGACACCCTCAAAAATATAAAATAGTTTGTTTTTTGTTTAGTTGATTTTAGTTTATTATGGTTTGGTTGTTGGATGGTTGTTCTTTTCTCAAGTAAAGTAGCATTTTGTAATGATGGGTTTTGGGTCCCTTAAAAAAACCCGTTTTTCCTCTTAATAAAAAACACTACTAATTTTCCATAGTTATTTTTTGTTTGGTTGTTATGACACTTTAATAACTTACCATGTGTTGCTACAACTAGTTGGAAATAAATGAGTATAGTTTTGTGCTTCTCAAAGTTTTCAAATATAGGACCATTCTTTATAATCATATGTGTTTAAAAATAAGTGCCAAAAATAGCATTTGATCATGTAGGATATGTGAAACCATTATCATTTTTCATAGTTTTTGTTAGTTTTTATTTTCCCTATACACATTATGTTAATCAATAGTCTAATCTCCCTTCATTCCCATGTGGTGTAACAACTACATAAACATGACCTATTTGTAGAGGGTCTAAAATATGTTCATATTCAAATGATCTCTCCATGTCAGTGAGTAAATATGAATGAATTTGAGATAAAGGGGTTAGATATTGCAAAATCTATATATCTACCCACTCACTTGACTCACAATGATCTCAATCATATTTAATACAACTCAAAAAAATAAGCTAATTCTCATGTCCAAATAGTCCATGTACTTGCATATGAGCTTCGAAATAAATGTGTATTTGATGATTTGTTGATTCGTTGACAATCTAATTTCTCTCCCACCATCCCCTCATCAACCAACCAAAAGAACCTACAAACTTCTAAAACAAGTGTCACTCCTTGTGACATTGCATAGTTACACCACCTAACATTATATTTTTTATCCCTAACTTTAGCACCACCTCTAATATTTAGGTGTTCCTTAACTAGATATCTCTTCATGCATACACCCACTCCATCATACTGTCATTTATGTGCCAAATTTAAAAAAACTCTAAATATGAGGTATACATTTCTCTGCATGTATTCTTCTCAGCCAAAAGAACATATGAACATTCCTGAATTAACATGTGAAATTTTCCAACCAAATGAGATGTCCAATAATTCTAATATCTTTTCCCTGCAAGAACTCATAAAATTGTTGAAAATAATATTAGACATATTCTAATGAATGAGATCAATTATCACTCATGTAAAAATAGTACACTCTAACTTCCTATTCTATTATGTGATCTTAGGGTCATGTCTATATGTGATGTGAGCAAAAATTATCTAAATAGAATTGTGGTACTAGGATTGATCTTTATTTTATGGTTGCAACATGTGATTTTTGCAAAATTGACTATAGCTCGATAATAGTTCCAATTGAAAAAAATACACTTTGTACTATCGATTTAACCATCAAGACGTGTAGATATGTTTGGCATACTTGTAAAAATATTTTCTTAAAAAATGTCTAATTTTCTTGTAATCAACTCACATTTAGAACCTTAATCTCCACTTTTTAAATTGTATTTCACTATCTTGTATCATTTTTTATTAGCCATTTTCTTTCCAAAATCATGCTCTCTATCTTCATGAATACATGATATAAACTTCGATCATAAACACTTTTCGTTTAAACAATCATTTTTTGTAGAAAATGCAACCATCATCTTTAACACATAAAAATAAATATAATAAATCCCTAGATGACTTTAGTAGTTGAAATGAATTACACTCATGTAGTATTTTATTAGTGTGCAAAGTATAATGAATATTACAAAATAGTTCATGATGCATAGAAACTCCACGTGATATTTGCAAAATGTATTACAAATTTTAAAGGACACATAATAAAAGGGCTTACAAGATTAAAATGTCATAAATGTGATATTTTCAAATCTAGATGTGTTTCACAAAATTATTTGTACAATGTTCTTTAACTACATTCGAAGTATTATTTAGGATGTGATGTGTGGTCTTGACCACCAATCCCTAATTTTAAAATATCTTACGTTCAATGATACTCTAGAATTAGAGTGTCAAACTCATTCAATTTCATTATTTGTGTTATTAATTAACTTCTTATCAACACTTGAAAGCTTACCATTGAAATATTAGGTATCATTTTTGAGAGGATTATCTAGTGTTGATCTTAATTCTAGCGTTTTTAATAATATTTTATGATTTAGTTTTAAATCAAGAAAAGTTTGTCTCATTAATTATGTCCTAATTGTTTGCTTACTATTGAGGTTGTTATTATTCTACGAGAATATCTTTTATATTTCTTCTTAATAGTCTTTCCAATAGAATTAAATGCATTAAAAATACTTTTAATAATAATTTCATTCTAATAAAACACTTTGTTTATCCAAATCTTTAATTTTTTAGTAAATGTTTCATTTTGTATATTTAATTATTGTACTCAAAGTTGTTATTGTTTAGTTAATGTAAATATTTCTAAAATATTCATTGAACTTTTTTGAAAATCACAACCAAATAGTTCATGATGATCTCTTGCTTTCAAATTCTTTTCATTATATTCTCATCAATTTCATGTTATCATTTTGGAGTTCTTAGATGTTTTACACTTTTATTAAGCTCATTAAAAATGATGGATGTGGGATTTCATTTTCTTCTTGGAAAAGGTCCTCTCTTCTTATGTAAATTGGAGATACATTAATTTTCATTGTTTACTATGTTATCAATACCATCAAAGTTATGAATATTCCATTGACATGATCAATGGTATAGGTGTTTGTCAAGGCCCCTTCAAGCCCTCTTTTGCCCTAAAGGAGCTATTTCTTTTCTTTTAGCCATAACTTGGGTGTATGATATCAAAATTGGGTGAATGGGATATTATCGAAAAGCTATTTTTGTCAAATTTCTAGTGGTGTGGGTCTTTTCACCTTTTTTATTCTTGGTGCATTCTATAGCTTGTTGAAGTTAGAGTTGTTTTTTTTAGTTTCAAGCTCTTAAATTTTGACTTGTTTCTCTATTTTTCACGATTCTAGTGACATTGGGACAGTCTTTCAGATCTCTTCATAGCCATTCATGCATTTTTTTTAGATTTTTCTCCAAGTACATTTAATTCAATTTTTTGTGTTTTCACATTTTGGTGAATTACTTGGATGTTTTAGCTCTTAGAAACTTCATGTTTGCATAGGATGAGTTTTTTTTTGCTGTTCTATATGTATTTCCAATATTTTGTCCTATTTGGGCATTATAGACATCTTTTACATGTAATTTCTCTTTTGTAGATGCACTGAGATAATGTGTCATTTTGGTGTATACTTTTTGGGGATTTTGTACATCATGTTGTGCCTTATGTACTTGCACTATGATATAAAGTGTCATGGGGGGGTTTTTTTGTGATCCGCGTATTTGCAATTGCAACCTATTCTACCTTCATGTGTGTGCGCTTTGGTTTGCACACCCTTTTATTTACAAGTACTCATTTAGTTGCAAATTCATATGTTCTTTGTTTTCCTACATGAACTTCTTGGCTTCACACAGTTTTAGTGTACCTGTCTTGGCTTCCCCTTTCCATATTATGGAGGGATTTCTATAGTTGGTGTTGCTGCTTCCTTGGTTTCATTTTTTGAGTGATTTATGTATCAATTTTGTGTTCCTATTTACTAGGAGAATGCAACAACTATTTACCCATGGATTTCAATGAGGGAAAATTTACCATATTGAAATTTTTAGATTCCTATTTTTGGAGTTAGCCTTCCAATTTCACTTGATCAGTGTTCTTCAAACTATTGGTATCCATGTCATTTGTATCTTTGATTTCCATATGTTTTATCTTTGTTTGGGCCATCTGATTTGAGTAGTATCATTGTGGGCACTCATGCAAATTATTATCTTCTTGATCCTTATCATCATCTATTTTCAGGGGAAGTTATTCATTTCAACACTATATCAGTCATATTTTGATAGTTGTCTATAGTTTTTTTGTGCTTCAATGATGTTCTTGATGTTCCTCTTTTTGGGACATTATTTTGGTTGGAGGCTTCTTACTCTTTCATATTGGTTTGGAGGATTTTTCAATCCTTCATTCTCCTTTCTCTCTTTTGGAGAGGATTTTTTCTCATGCGGTTTTCTCCCTTTTTTCTCCAATTGTGAAAGATTAGATTGTTTGTACATGGGTACCATATTAGGCCTTCTTTGTTAGGACCCATCATGCATTCTCTTTTTTAGGATTTCTAGCTACTCCCTAAGTCCATATTAAGGGGGGTTGTTAGAGTAATCATTCACTAGCTAATAATTAATTAATATTTAATTGATTATTAGTCTAATTCATTTCATACACTTAAGCTAAAATTATGAGTGTTTTTTTATTAACTAAGTGTTTTTTATTTTAACTAAAGTGAGCTATTATTAGATCATTTTGTCTCATTGCATGTGATGTTGAAACTTGTCATGATCTAATCCCTTTATCATTTAGGGTTGCTCCTATATAGCACTCAACCCTCATTTTATTATCTATATGGATATTTTGTAAGTATTTTCTTTTTGAGGAATAAGAAATCTTTGTTTTGTAGATTTCTTGTGTGTAAGGTGTTTTGTTCATTGTTTGATCTTTGTCTCATGTTATTCACAAATCTAACATGGCATCAAAGTGTGGATTCAATGAAATCCCTTCTTGATTTATGAGGATTTTCTTCAACAAGGGTTACATGGTTTTAGATATGGAATCTTCCATTTTTTTGTGCAATTTTTGGAGGTGGGAAATTTTTAAGTGCAGATTGACAAAAAAAGGACCTCACAATTATATTCAAGAGGTTGATTTGATGAATTCTGACTATAAATTCACCTATAATCAGTGTCGAGAGCTTTTAAGGAAAAAAAATTTGCACATGGGTCGTACGGACCCTATACACGTTCAAAAAGAAATAAAAAAATGGTGGTATTTATTTTTTAAATTTATTTTATTTAGAAATTCTAAAAATAAAAAAAAAGATGAGAATATTTTTGTACCATAGGTTTCTACTATGTAGGCCTACAAGCCCATCCCCCCCCCGGTGATAGTTTCCTATCATTACAGTGATTATATAAGCTCACTTACTGATGACTTATTTCCATTGATGATGGCTTTAATATTGTCGCCCAATGGCTAGGCCTATTGTCCAACAACCTAAAAATTTAGCTAACACCATTTTTCCTATTATGATGACCGAACTTTCTTTCCTGACATCTACCAGCTATTCCGGCTAGCGAAATATTTTTTTAATCATAGAATATTCTTCTATTATTCTAGCATCAGAGAGGAATATTTCGACGACTATTTTTTATCAATGACCAGATTTTTTTTACAAAGAGGAATATTTTGCTCACTTCAAAATGACATCATGTTGATGTCACCAGTATGGATTACTGGCATGGGCCCTTCAAGCCCTCTTTTTGTCCTAAAGGAGGTGTTTTTTTTCTTTTGGCTATAATTTGGGCATATGATATCAAATTTTAGAAAATGAGATATTGTCAAAAAGTTGGTTTTGTCAAATTTCTAGTGGTGTGGGTCTTTTCACCATTTTTTGTTGTTAGTGCATTCTATAGCCTATTGATGTAATGACCCTACTCAAATCTGATTTAAAACTTCTGATTGAAGGATCAAGAATCTCGTCAAACAATTCACATGCAGGGATCATATGACTGATATAACATTTCAGATTGCTTTATGGCTCTTATCTCCACTCAACATCAATGAGAAAGTTTGCAAATGACTCAAAATTATCTAAACAATATACTAACATGAATGTGCAACCTAATTTGGCAATATTGAATGCATAAATGAGTTCTAATCATGAAAAATGATCACCTACAACCAACTGGTATTTTTACAAACAGTTGGTATGCAAACTGACTAGCTGATAATAAATGATATTGAATATGAACTCCTCCAATCTGAGAATCCTTTAGTAAAATGCAATCCCACAAATACATGACAATGTAATCATTCCAAGACTCTTGGCTCACAATATAGATCTCATACAATGTTCAAAATCGGATTACAAACATCATCTACAACACCAACTTGAAGTAAACCAATGCAACAAGGAAAGACTGATTTTAGAATGCTTAGAGGACTGAATTCACAAGACTTAATATGTAGACCACATGCCTAAATGATTGAAATTTAACGACTGATGTAAACCTGGTAATGTTGGCTGCCTAGTTGAAATAATTGATTCCTCCTTGTGTTGGTTGAGTTTTCCACCAAATAAGTAGCGCCCAACCTCCTCAAGCATTAACAATGGTTCCAAAATTTATTCTGATTTTATTGATGCCTCCTTCATGAAATCGTCCTCCTATTCTTGGCCGACCCTTGCACTTATTATCAGATATCTGTAACAAATTATTATCATCACAATCTCACCTCAAATAGCATGTAATCCCATTAGCAAGTGCCTAGGAATGAAGTGTAGATATAGCTTTGTCAAATCGATGCCAAAAAGGGGAAGAAATGAACAAAAACGTGGCTTCTCCAATATGCAGATATATGTCTGATAAATGATATCAGCAACCTCAAAATGCCCTGGGAATGAAGTCACCTATCAATGTAGTTGATGAAGAAACCATAGTCCAAGCCAAATGATCAATTGTTGAGCCAAATTGACCCCCTCCAGAAATCACCCCTGTTGCTAGTTTGCAATTAATATAAAATAATTGGCGGCCTTTGGGCCATCTCTCAAGCATCAAAAATCATCCTCACAACCTAAGGGAGAGTGCGCCCAAGCTTTAGAAGGGAAATCGATGCCAATGTTGGCCTCCAAGAACAAAATCGACCCCTCCAACAATGCTGATATGCAGACTGGTAATTACTATCAAAGCTATATATGATGCAAATCGACCTTTACCAGCAAGAAGATGAAGGTAAGATCAACAAAATGCTCCCCAATATGCTCCAATTGAATATCTCTCCAAAATTGGTCCTTGGCCACAAATTTTGTGCAAATTCAGGTGATATTTCACACCCTCAAAATTGCTATTGATAGGAAGTTTTCGTTTCCTATGATAAGAAGCAATCTGCAGAAGCCCTAAGCTCCACAAGATGAATCAACAGTCGACAACAACAACATCAAATCTACCTGCCGAGAATGAAGCCTAAGATGTCTATTTATTCTTTTTCCCCAACTTCTCCAGAAGCTTCTAGAATATTATTTATTTATTTAAGCGACTTTATAATATATTTTAAAATCAAGTCACTTTATTAATTAAATATAAGGTCACCTTTTTATTTTAATTTTATTTGATAACCTTATAATTAATTAACTTAATACCACTTAATGATTTAATTAAAGTAACTAATTAGTCATCCTCTTGAAAATCATTATTTTGGACAACTTAATTAAATTAATTAAATCAAATTACCTCCAAAAATGGGGACATTACAGTCCACCCCTCCTGAAATTGCTTGTCCTCAAGCAATTCACCTCCTGAATCCCATAAGAAGAACTGCATAATGTCCCTGTCATTACCAAATGATTCCTGCAACATTTGCTCAAACTGAATCTATTGTACCAACTCAATACCATCACCAAGTGCTGCAGAAGTATAGGCCCCAAGTGGAAGCAAGTCAAGAGACTGATCATCCTTGCCTCCAAACTTTGTGCAAGATAAACTATCATCCAAACTATCTAGACACATGCGCACCAGAATTGTGCATCCTGAATACGTCATGTACATGAGAATAAAAAATGAAGCTGTAAACATTCCTTACCATGTGCACCTCTGAAATCTCCTCTATGAGTCCTGCTGCACTAGTAGGATCACAAATACTATCAACCATGCTCATCTCAAGACTGGAATCAAGAGAGCTATCATCATCCAATCCATAGAGTGGATTTTCATATGACCAAGTGGCTTCCACCTCGAACAATGGATTGAGAATCATCTCATGTTTCTCCTGAATCACCTTCCCCTTTCTCTTACTATCCAGCCCTCTGATAGAATGCAATCCTCCACCTATAATTCCCCTCAATAAATGCCTCCTACCATCAACCTTAAAAGAAATTTCCATCTTAGGTACATCAAGGGTAAATACTCCCAAGTCCTGGAGCCACTTCATTCCCAAAACTATGTCCATTTCTCCTATGTTGACCACATAAAAATCTGAATGTAACTCATAGCTTCTCAATTTCAAGGTGAGATTAGCAACCTTTCTGGTGCATGCGAGAGTATATCCATCCGCAACTCGAACTCTGAATCCATCAAAATCCTCAACCTGAAGTCTGCACCTGGTTACAAAATCTCCATTAATAAAGTTATGTGTTGCACCAGTATCAAGCATAGCGATGCAATGCTGTCCATCAACTATCCCTCTGAACCTGAATGTAGTCTCATCCTGAACATTGGCAATATATGCCATGGGAGCAGAAGTCTTCTCATCCTGATCAAGTTCTGAAGCAACCTGCTGATCCACATCATCAGAATCGGAGTCCTCAAAGTATGCCCACATGAAATGATTTGCCTTGCCCTTCGACCTCAAAGGGCAATCATGATCCTTGTTGTAAGGTTCCTTGCACCAATAGCATAATTTCCTCTTCCTCAATTCTTCTCGTGTCTCCTCATCCATCATAGGTGCTGATTTCTTTTTCTTGTATGATTGTTGAGGAGTCTCATTGCTTGTTGAAGGGATTTCCTTATGCAAGCTCTTGCTCTTTGGTGCTGCAAACTCCATGCTCCTAGCCTTCTTCATTGCCTCCTGAAGAGTAGGTGGATCAAAAGCTTTTATCCATCCTCTCATAGGCTCCAATAAGCCCTCCATGAATAACACCACCAGTCGTCTCTCTAAGATATTGGGAACCATTACTGACAATCTCTGGAAGTCTCCAATGTAGTTCTCCAAACTCCCAACTTGCTTGAGTTGAGCCAAATCTCTGAAGTATGATTCTGGGTCCTTCTTATCAAAACGTTCCACAAACTCTTGATATGATGTAATTTGATTATGCTGCAATGTTACTAATCCATGATACCACCATTCGTGTGTTGCCCCCTCCAAATGCAAAGTGGCATACTTGATGGCTTCCTCTTCTATCATGGGTCAAAGAGCCAAAAAAGTATCCAACTTATGAATCCATGACTGTGCTATAGATTTGCCACTTCCATTGAAAATAGGTAATGTAAGCCTATTAGTAGCCTGCTTGAGATCCTTATTTTGATTCCTAGGTTTCCTCTCCTGTCGAGACCTGTAGTAGTCCATCCTTGTTTGCACAAAATGATTGAAATGCATGATCTCTCGGGCTTCTGGTGTCAATAGTTGCCATTCATCATGAGCAACCATATATGCATCAGTAAAGGTAGGCTCCTCAACATCTTCCACATTCTCTTCTGCAGCCCACTCTTCCCTTAAGAAGGTAGGTCGTGATGGCCTATCAGCAGTGCGAGAAGATGCTCTTTGTACTCTCCTTGAACCTGCTACACTGCTGTCATCATCTTGATCCCTGTTGTTCCTTGTTCTATTTTCCAAAATAACTCTGTTTTGTTGAATTTGCTGCTGCAAGGAAGCTGAAAATCCTTCAAATGCTTGGGCCATTCTTTCCAACAATTCTTCTCCTCTATCTCTATTCCTCCTTTCATTTCTAGGAGGATCATCTTCTCTTCTTTCCTCCATGGTGTCACCAATCTCTTGGTACCTTGCTCCAACAGCTGCTGATAAAGTGTCTTGCGTTTGTTCTCTTTCTTCTCTAGCTATATATCTCTTGGTCCTGTCACTTTGTTGCATAAATGAAGACAATTTCTAACCCAAAGGATGGTAGGAAAATGCTCCGATACCACTGTAATGACCTTGCTCAAATCTGATTTAAAACTTTTGATTGAAGGCTCAAGAATTTTGTCAAACAATTCACATGCAGGGGTCATATGACTGATATAACATTTCAGATTGCTTTATGGCTCTTATCTCCACTCAACATCAATGAGAAAGTTTGTAAATGACTCAAAATTATCTAAACAATATACTAACATGAATGTGCAACCTAATTTGGCAATATTGAATGCATAAATGAGTTCTAATCATGAAAAATGATCACCTACAACCAACTGGTATTTTTACAAACAGTTGGTATGCAAACTGACTAGCTGATAATAAATGATATTGAATATGAACTCCTCCAATCTGAGAATCCTTTAGTAAAATGCAATCCAACAAATACATGACAATGTAATCATTCCAAGACTCTTGGCTCACAATATAGATCTCATACAATGTTCAAAATCTGATTACAAACATCATCTACAGCACCAACTTGAAGTAAACCAATGCAACAAGGAAAGACTGATTTTAGAATGCTTAGAGGACTGAATTCACAAGACTTAATATGCAGACCACATGCCTAAATGATTGAAATTTAACGACTGATGTAAACCTGGTAATGCTGGCTGCCTAGTTGAAATAATTGATTCCTCCTTGTGTTGGTTGAGTTTTCCACCAAATAAGTAGCGCCCAGCCTCCTCAAGCATTAACAATGGTTCCAAAATTTATTCTGATTTTATTGATGCCTCCTTCATGAAATCGTCCTCCCATTCTTGGCCGACCCTTGCACTTATTATCAGATCTCTATAACAAATTATTATCATCACAATCTCACCTCAAATAGCATGTAATCCCATTAGCAAGTGCCCAAGAATGAAGTGCAGATATAGCTTTGTCAAATCAATGCCAAAAAGGGGAAGAAATGAACAAAATCGTGGCTTCTCCAATATGCAGATATATGTCTGATAAATGATATCAGCAACCTCAAAATTCCCTAGGAATGAAGTCGCCTATCAATGTAGTTGATGAAGAAACCATAGTCCAAGCCAAATGATCAATTGTTGAGCCAAATCGACCCCCTCCAGAAATCACCCATGTTGCTGGTCTGCAATTAATATAAAATAATTGGCAGCCTTTGGGCCATCTCTCAAGCATCAAAAATCGTCCTCACAACCTAAGGGAGAGTGCGCCCAAGCTTTAGAAGGGAAATCGATGCCAATGGTGGCCTCCAAGAACAAAATCGACCCCTCCAACAATGCTGATATGCAGACTGGTAATTACTATCAGAGCTATATATATGATGCAAATCGACCTTTACCAGCAAGAAGATGAAGCTAAGATCAACAAAATTCTCCCCAATATGCTCCAATCGAATATTTCTCCAAAATTGACCCTTGGCCACAAATTTTGTGCAAATGAGAAGTCTGAAGTAACCTCTCCCACAGCTGCAATAATTCAGGTGATATTTCACACCCTCAAAATTGCTATCGATAGGAAGTTTATGTTTCCTATGATAAGAAGCAATCTGCAGAAGCCCTAAGTTCCACAAGATGAATCGACAGTCAACAACAACAACATCAAATCTGCCTGCCGAGAATGAAGCCCAAGATGTCTATTTATTCTTTTTCCCCAACTTCTCCAGAAGCTTCTAGAATATTATTTATTTATTTAAGTGACTTTATAATATATTTTAAAATCAAGTCACTTTATTAATTAAATATAAGGTCACCTTTTTATTTTAATTTTATTTGATAACCTTATAATTAATTAACTTAATACCACTTAATGATTTAATTAAAGTAACTAATTAGTCATCCTCTTGAAAATCATCATTTTGGACAACTTAATTAATTAAATTAATTAAATCAAATTACCTCCAAAAACGGGACATTACAATTGAAGTCAGAGGTGTTAATTTCACTCCTTTTCTCATAAATTTTTACTTATTTATTTGTTTTTCACGATTCTAGTGGAACTGAGATAGTCTTAAATTTCATTGTGGCTTCAACAAGCAAGTGTTCCTCCCTATAGGTGTCTTCCTTAGATCCATTTGTTCTCTGTGGTTCCTTTCCCTTTTGCACTCTATCATTGAATTCTTTTTAAAACTCCTAACGAGCCCTTAGAAAGGCCTTAGTACTTGGTTGTCCCACTTCCCATGTATGTCCCATTCTAACTTCATGCATGTTTATTCAGACCAATTTGAGGAATTTGCATTTTGACACCTCCAGTGTTAAATGTACCATCTTTAAGTGTGCAATCTGTTTCTGGAAGGTTTTGGCGGTGGACTTGCTAAGTATTCATGTGAATTCGACATCAAATCTTTCTAAAAACCCACCTAGCAAAATCACCCTTTGGATCCTCCCCTTGTAGCATACTTCATGGCGACAAGAGCTATTGTTGCCTCCTATTCATTTGTTGTTGTCTTCTCTTTGTTCACTTCCTCTTTCCTAGATACTTATGTACTTCTTCAAGTTCCTTTAGGAAGATATCCATGCTTGGGTTTC
Source organism: Sequoia sempervirens (assembly GCA_007258455.2). Classification (NCBI taxonomy): domain Eukaryota; kingdom Viridiplantae; phylum Streptophyta; class Pinopsida; order Cupressales; family Cupressaceae; genus Sequoia; species Sequoia sempervirens. The sequence continues at coordinate 120,646,260 of VDFB02353493.1, forward strand.
CTTCCCACATATTCCCATGCCTAGCATCCATGATATTAATGTTGAATTTCCTATTCTTCAACAAATTCCTAAAGTTCTCCTTGGAAAGTGCAATAGTGATGAATACTTGCATAGCAATATTGTGTATTGTGATTCTTTTGAAAAACTTAGTAAGAACTCTCCTTTCCCCCTCAAATTTCTCCATGTTCTAGACCTTCCAAATAACCCATAAAGTTTCAATGGATATACACAACCAAAGGAGATGGCAATCCTTATTCATTTTATTGTCATTATCAAATAGAATTTTTGCAAGACATGATCTATTATTATTTTCCCAAATATTCATTTCATTACAAAAAATAAACCACATTTCTTTAGAAAAGATATAATCATTTGAAGAAGATGTGTTTAGCTATCTCAGGGACTCTTCAGAGGTTACAAAGATCAATTTCATTTTGAGCAATTTTGTAGGGAAGTCTCAGTAGTATTAGAATCCATCTAAAACTAGCCTTTTTGGGTTCCAGTTTCTGTTTCTAGTTCCCTTCAAAAATCTTATGTCATTGTTTACTATTTAGGTTAACACCCTAAACCTTATTCACATGCTCTATTATGTCAATATGCTTAGTTAGAGTGAGATATATTGTTTTAGCATTAATTTTCTGTAATGTACTTCCATCTTTCCATTGGTAATCAAGATACTCATGGCTATCAATAGAGTCATCTGTATAGGAAATTGAACATTCGTACAGGCTTCTCTTATTATTGTATAGGTTCTCCAATTGCTTGGAGGAAGATTGTACTCTATTTTTAACTCATCCCAATCCTTCAAATAACCATCTTTGAGGATATCATTAAATTACTTGACCCCCCTTTGGGCGCAGGCTTTTGTTGAACAACCTTGAAGTCGGGCCAAGGGTTTATTTTTGTGTTCAAGATTCCACCAAATTGATCTGTTCCCCCTAATGGTTGAATTATTCCCATTATTGGTGAAGTGACAATTAGTAATGTTTCCTTTCACCACTTCCCATGCTCTCTAGATAGTTTTGAAAACCTTGGAACCTGCAGGTGATATTGGACGAGCACAACTAAGGATATCACACAACTAGAGGAGCTTCCATGCCTTACCTTGCTTGGGTACTGAATTCATTAAATTTTTTCTAATGAGGGCCTTCCACGGTTCATCTCCTTCCAAAGTCCTTAAGATCCATTTAGAGGCCAAGGAAATCCCTCGTAGCCTCATATCCTTGAGACCTAAACCACCTCTTGTGTTTGAGATTTAATACCAATCCCACTTGACCGAGTGTCTTTTCCTTTTTCCTTTTCCATCCAACCATAAAAACTTCCTTGTTTTCTTTTGCACTTCATTGATCTGGTAATAGTTAAAAAACCAAACTAAAGCAAAATATATATGGTGTAAGAAGAGAGTATTTTATGACAAATTTGGATTCTGCCAGCCAGAGACAAGTATTGCCTATTCCACTCATCAATTTTCTTTTCTATTTTCTCCTTAATCCAAATCCACATCTCCTTCAAGTTAGGTTCTATGGCGAAAGGTATACCAAGATACCTTACCATTTTATGAGGGCCTCCCCATTGTAGGTTGAATTTATTTAACCAATCTAGGGGTACCTTTAGCCAACCTAGCATGCAGGATTTGGCAAGGGCAATCTTTGCACCCAAGGCTTGACAGAAGGTGTTTAGTTTATCCATTAGGTTGTTCATGTTCTCTTCCTCAAGCTTAATAAAAAGAGTTGTATCATCAACAAACTAAGTGTTTATGAGTTCATTTTTGTCTAGTAGGGTTATTACTTTAACCATGCGAGAGTTCCATCCATCCCTTAACAAATAGTGTTAGTCATATTAGGATCTAACAAAAGTGTTGGGGCCAAGGGGCACCCCTGCTTTATGGATCCCCCCAGAGTGATTTCTTTTGTCAAGGTGCCATTCACATCAATCTATGCTATTGCATCCTTGAATGATGTTTCAGCTATGACACAAAAAGATTTGGGGAATCCAAATGCTTCCAAAACCATGGAGAAAAAATCCCATTCAATTATATCATATGCCTTTTCAAAATCTAACAAGAGAATTGCTTCCCCTTGCTTAGTTTGGTTGGCCCAGTCCATGGCCTCCCAACTAGTAATCAGGTTTTCCAAGATATATTTTCCTTTTATGAAGCCAATTTGGGAGCTATTTAAAAAAGAAGCCAACAAGTCTGATAGTCTACTAGCCAATATTTTGGCCAATATTTTATAGGAGACATTTAGTAGTGTAATTGGCCTCCAGTTCTTGACTAGTGATTGATCTCCATCCTTGGGAATCAATTTGATAACTCCCTTGTTAATACCTTTTCCCAGAGACCCCTTTTGCAATGCTTCACAATACATAGAATGGAGGTCATCACACACCCACTCACTAAAGGTCTTGTAAAATTATGCCAAAATTCCATCCACATCAGGGATTTTATCAATTAATAAGGAGCTAATGGCTTGTTTGATCTCTTCTTTAGATATACTCTTGCCTAGTTTTTTAGCATATATGCGATTAATTTTTTTGGGAATGATATGTCTTAAATATTCCCTAGCCCTGTGGCTATTCACATTGTCTCCCTCAAAGGTAAATAGTTCTTTGTAGAACTTGAGGAATTGTTGTCTTATGTCCTCTTGATTAGAAAAATTGGTATCTCCATCATAAATATGCTCAATCTGCCCTCTTTCTTGTCTATCTCTAATGAGCCTGAAGAAATTTTTTTAACCCTCATCCCCATTTTCTAGCCAATTTAGCTTGGACCTAACCTTTAAGCCCTTCACTTTCACTGCTTGCAATCTCCTCAAGTAATTTTTTTATCAAGTTTAGGTTACTAAGGAGGTAATCATCATTAAGATTCTCCTACAATCTAGCTTCAATCTCAAGTAACTTTTCTTGTAACAGATTCTCCTCCCTCCTCTTGTCTAAATCATTTTTCTTGCCTATTGTCTGGAAAAGATTCTTCTATCCTTTCATATTTAGTTCCCATCTTTCAATGGTTCCCAATCCTTTGTGCATCCATTTGTTAATTGCTCTTAAGGATTCAATGGCTATCTTGCAGTCATCATCCTTAAGAAGCCTAGTATTGAGAATGAATCCCTCTCCCCTACACCTTTAATTCTTGGTTGGCCATCCTTAAGTCTAACTTTCACCTAATAGGGTGGTGATTAGAGAGGGTATAAGGGATAACCTCTACTTTGTAGCCTTCTCTCATTGGTATAATTGAGAAGAAATATTTATTCAAATAGAACCTGTCTAATATGTTGTATATTCTTCTTGCCCCTTCTGAGAGTTACACCATGTGAACCAGATTCCTGAGCATTCTTTCTTTTGACCAACAATTGGATCTTCAATGTTTAGGTTACCCTTTATTCTTTTCCAGAAAAAACATCTCGTTACCTTTCCATTCCAAGCTCATTCCCCCCATTTGTCCTCACCTCTTTCTACTAGATTAAAATCTCCCCCTAGAATCCAAGGGATATCTTGAAGACAACCTAACCAACTCCATAAACTACTTATGTCTATGTACTCATTAGGTGCATAAATAGAACATATTCTAAATATGGACTCTTCCTTCTTGATGGAGACCCACATTGCCATATTATAGGAGGAAACACTTGAATCAACCACATACTGTGCCCATTCTTTATTCAACAAAATGACCGCGCCTCCTTTCCCTCTTTCATGATTTGTGACAAACTGGGAGGCCTCACTCCAAATAAGTTTGGGGGTCATTTCCAAGGAGAAACTAGTGGCTTTCACCTCTTGAAGGAAAAAAAAATATTTCTCCCTCCTTTGGTTTAAGAATCTCCTCAGTATATATTTCCTGTCTGGGGATTCCAACCCCCTAACATTCAAAGAGAGGCAGTTTAATTCCATCTTCTAGGTTATTGGGGAGGGGGCTCCTTTTTAGGTTTGAAATTATCAAAGCATTTGGGGAGCTTATTCTCTAGCTTAGCCCTTTTTGCAATAGGTATAGGAATGATACCACTGTTTTGTTTTCCTTTTTTCTTTTATCATTTGGGGGTATCCCCAACCCCAGTTCCAATGTTTCCCAGCCCTTTCTTCTTCCCGTACCTCCTAGTTTTCCTAAATGTTATTTCCATGGGGGCTTCCTCCTCTTCTGTGGTATCCTTAGTAGAGATTCCTACTATTTCATCTACAGAATCCATTCCATAGTGTGATGTCAAACCATTTGAAGTTACCACTTCATCAAGCATGTGAATAATCCCATTCTCCTCCTCTGGGGCAAAGCATAGATCTATTCCTTGTTCTAGAAGGTTCTCATGGATCTTGATTTTGTCCACTCTTACATTACCCCTTACTAGATAGAAAATAGAAGGGGGGTAAGATACTTCTTGACAACTTCCATCTATGCCATGGTGTTTCAAATTACAATTGGTTACAACATCCTGCAACGTGTGCCCCTCAGATTCTTTTTCTTCAAATTTTAGTTATGTAGTTAAGTTTTCTGAAGGATTTATTGTGTTGTCCTCTAAATCTTTTCTCTTAATGTTTTTATTGATGAAGGTTATCCACTCATTAGTATCATCTTCATTAAGTTGATTATTTTCCTGTCCATTTTCCAACTAGTTATTTAGTCTAATTGTTTCCATTGCAAGTTGTTGAGAATTTTTTTCCACTTTCATGGTGTATTTTCCTATTTCTTTCTTAACATTATTACCTTTTGCATACAAACCATCGCCAATTTGTGAAGGTTCCTTTAGGTCTTCCATTAGAGTTTGTTGATGCGATGAATTCTTTATAAAATCCACCCTAGTGATCTTTTCTATGTTTGCAACCACAAAAGTTTCCATTTCTAGGTTTATGTTACTAGTATTTGTGCCCTCGACAACACCTTCATTAGTGGGAGTCAAATTCAAACTCCCACTCGGGGCAAAGTGGTTCATTATTTCAAGTTCCTTATTTGATTTTCTAGAGTTATCCTCCCCACCAGATTCTGGAGGGAATTTAGCCATTTTCTTATTTGAGGCATAGTCCTTATCTTTCCTTCTATTTAGGGGGAAATTTCTCCTAATATGTCCTTCCTTTTGACAAATATAGCAAGCATTTAATCCCCCTAGGGTTTCTATAGTGCATATGAAAGAGGCATTCTTGATTATAATTTCCACTTTTCTAGGAATATCAATTCCAGGAAATAATGAAACCAAAACCCTAGCATCTGAATGAGGCAAGGTCGCTCTGGTGTTGTCTACCCTAATTATAGTCCCATAGGGTTCCAAAAGGAGTGGGATGAAACTCCATATTCTTGGCGAGATTTGTTTAATCACAATCCACCTAGGGCTCGAAAGGGCCAAGACTTCTTTGTTCAAGGCATTTGGATCTCATATTAAGACATGAAAAATTGTTTTTCCAACTTTCCAAAAATACTTTTTAATTGTTATTTCATGTACTTTCAAATTATTGAAGAAAATCAATAATAAACCCTTTTGCACCATCCTACAAAAGTAGAAATTTGTAAGCCTGATTTTTTGAGCCAAACACTATTAAACCACTCATCCATATAAGCTCTTACAGGAACCTTATTAACATCTACTATAGCGAAGAAGATAGCAAAACTAGCCAACTTATTATCTTCAATAGAAAGCACCATTCAGAATTAGGGTATCTCTTTTGGTAGAGTGCGGGAGGTGCTTAGCTTGCCCTTCTCTTTCTTCGTCTGCGGCATTCTCAGCCCTTTCGACCATGAACTTGGCTTCCTTTGGAATGTTAACCCTAGCACCTGCCACGATATCCCTAAAGGATCTCGGTTGCGAAGCACCAGGGTTAACCCCTTCACGGTTGATTGAATGATTATCAAGGGGATCTTTTCCCACATTCATAATTTGGAATACTTACAGGACGAGCACACGCGAGAGCAATCAAAGCTCAGACAAATGTACAATGGAGGGATAATGAGTCCATACCCCAGATTGATACTTTGATCGTGGAGGAGGGCCAAGCCTCCTCCACAACAACGTGGGAGAATCACCCTAACCTTGAGAACAAGTTTCGCACACACCAGATTTCCTCTCGATCCTCCAATTTATTTCTAGTTTCTTAAAATATATTTTCTTCATTAAATAAGTAAAATAAGCCCCTATGATGGATACCTATAGGATGGATACTTTTTGGAATATAAATTTTGGAATTTGGTCAATATTTTATCCTTCTATTACAAAATTTGGCCTTAAAAAGAAGGAAGGTCATTTTGAATATTATTTAATCATCCCTTACAAAGTTTTGCGTAGGAAAATATACTATGACACTTCCCCATTCTAGGGTCTCACTCATGTGTGAGAATATAGGGAGTCATGTGACTCTTTGAGAGATGTGAAATAAGATGAGTAGGAGGCCATTTGTTACCTTCCTATTTGAGAGGATGAGTGGCATGGCACCCATTATTTATATCCTTCTTGAAGAGGATGAGGGGGATTTTTTATTCATTTTACTTCTTGTCAAGGAGGGAGCGAAGTATTGAGAACTTAGATATTAGAAGAGAGAGATATTGGAAAGAATTCATTGTGAAGAATTGTAAAAGAGGAATATCCCTACCATTTTGGAAGCTATTAGAGGTATGCTTCACAAATTTCTTTACAAAATATGCATGTTGAATATATTGTTATTATTATATATTTCATATGTGGATTTGATCTTAGATGAGATTTTCTTTATTGAGTGTATGAGTTTGAGGTTATTGTTAAATTCATGTATTGGTTCATTCATGACGGTAAATTGTTTTATTGGTATTTGAGATTCTTGTGTTTGGAAAGATATTATGTTGGAAGTGGATCTTAGTGTTTTGGGGTTAAGAGTTTCCCATGTGTTAGGGTTTAGAGAGGTTTGGACCCTCCCTTGGGAAAAATTATATACTCCTTGATAAATAATTTTGGTATTGGTTGCTTTATATGTTTTTCATGTGATGGAAAAAATATGCATTCTTTGTGAACGAACTTTGGCAATGAAGTGTCTGTATATTTATGCGATATTATTTTGGAATGTAACATGTTTTATAAATCCAAATTATTATTTTGTTTAAAAGAGAGTCATCAATATAGATTGCTAATGTACTTTTAGAAATAATTAAAATCTATTTTTGAAGTTTCAACATCTTAAACAGAAATCTTTATGCTTGGTTAAAACTTATGTTTATATATATGATATTTTTTGAAAAGCTTGTTCCATGGACTACAATCCTACAAAATATCATGTTACAATCTCTTCATTTAATTTTTAAAACCTTGCCTTGAATCTTTTTTTTTTTGTTGAAAATCAAGTGAACTAGACATGAAGGTTTAGCTAAGGGTTTTCATACAAAGACACTTTCAAAAAATATATTCAACTAAAGGCCACTTCTTAAATAGATATTTTGTGTGTGCAACCTTTAAAATGGGGAAAAGGGATGTTCATTTGAGCCTTGTTTACATGTGTCTAACCTTGACCTTCATTCAAAGTTATTTAATGATTTTTTACTTTCAAGACTCATTTTTGTGCCTTATCCTTGTCCCACAAATAGGACACACCTTTATGCTTCCACACTTGGGAATTAATTGAGAGGGTTATTTTTTTCTCAATCATACCCCTCAATGTACTAACTTTATGACTTTGAGCAAAAGATAAAAGACAACAAGAAAGTATTCAACATTCTCCTAGATAAACAATTTTGATGTAATTATTTTATTTGTAATTAAATTCATAGATATGTTATCTAGTTATGTCATGTTGAATCTAGGTGCAAGATGATTCATTTTCAATTAGGGCGAGTCTTTAAATACTCCAACCTAGTGTGCAATTCAATAAATATAAACTTTAGTTTGTTGATTCATAAGAGTCAAGTGAAAAAGGAAAGATGGATTCATATATAAATTTTGAATTTAAATTTTTAGAGGTTTAAATATGTGGACATATAACTAATCTACATTAGTTTTGTTCTCCCATATTTAACTCAAAAACAAAAATAATCTATATTTGGAGAATGGGTTGAAATATAAAAATGTGTGATGATAAGATTTAAGAATAAATAACATCATTTGTCAATATGAAATAAAATCATTTTACATACTATTTAATGCACTAAAGACAACTATGACCTCAAAAATAAAGTTTTTACCATTATGCAATAAAAATTAGAAATATTCGACATAATAAAAATATAATAAATAAACATAACTTAATTTTATTACTTTAATATTATTTTATCTATTCATTATATAATTAAATAAATTAAAATAAATTAAAAGAAACTACACATTAAATTATTCTTTAAAATATAAAAACATATATAATTTATTTATTTATTTATTTTTCACCATGCCTATCCCACATTTATAGATTACATAATTTTAAGTTTGATCTAGCTGAAATCCTTGGGAGGAATTGCTCAACCTTCCCTAACTATTATGAGAAAAAAACATAGTGCTTCTCGTTTGCAGAAGAATCAAATTTCTTCGCACCATCTACTATACATAAAATCTAGAGTGGAGAAAAGTTTGTCAAAACCACCTCCTTGATGTATCAGTGTCTCTTTGAAATCATCTGGAAAACATTCACTTTGAAACTCTGCCCATTTTCTACTTCTCTGCATTCTAACTCTTAATCCAAATATACACGTGTGTAAAGAACGAATTGCGTACCTCGACTGAGATTCAAGGTTAGAATAGAGAGAAAACGCAAATAGTTGGCTTGTTCTACTGTCGACGGGCATGCAAGCGCAAGTGCAGGTGGGTAAAAGCTTTAGGAGAGTTTGACGGATATGCTCTTCACTCTTGTCCACTGAATCCCCTGCCTCCGCATACACAATTTGGAACTTTCGCCTACCACGACTTTCCTCCATCCTCCTTTCTATTTCCCCCCTCACTATTTGCAAAGCCCTGTTATTGCAATCTAAAGATAGATCGCACATTGTCAACAACACACTGACTTCCACTTCCACTTCCTCATTTTCTTCTTCCCCTGCAAAACAAGACCAAGTCCAGTCTACCAATTGTCCACCATCACCATCAACGCCCACAAGTCTGCTTCCACCATGAAATAGCGTATGCTCAACAGTGTGCAGGAACCCATCATTCTGAGAGATGCAAAGCGAGAAGATGAGAATAACAATTATAACCACAAACATGTATTTCAAGCTAAACACTTAAACTATTAAGCCTCACTGAATAAGGAAAATAAACTTTTTAACTACATCGCATCTTGTTGTTCATACTCACCTCAGAGCCATGCACTGTCAAAGGGTAGCGATGTCCAATTTCTTCCCACTGCTGAATCAGTGACTGTGATTCATCTATGTTTAGGAACAGTAAACTTTTTATCTCAACTATGATGTCCATTGCCTCCTCGTCCAATGATTTGCAAGATGATGCATCCAGTACCATAAGTGAAGTTAAGGATCTGAAACGACCATTGAGCGTCTTCAAATTGTGGCATCTCCTAATGACGAGAATTTTCAAAGATTTGAGCTGGCCAAATGACTCTGGAACAGTTACCCAAATTCAGATACTTCAAAGTAGATAGAGCGCCAATGCTGTTAGGTAATTCAACCAGTTTCTCACATCCATTTAAAGAAAGCAATTGCAAAGAGGATAGATTGCCCAAGCTGTCCGGAAAAAAGCTAAACTCGGTGCACTCGTCCATATCTAAATTTAGTAAAGATTTGAGTTCTCCTAAGGTCGGTGGAAGACTGACCAATTTAGTGCAACTGGATAAATTCAAGGATTGCAAAGCAGATAGGTTGTTAATGTTCTCCGGAAGTGTAGTGAGATTACCACATCTACTTAGGTCCAACTCAGCTAGAGACTCTAGTTTGCCAAAGCTTGTGGGAAGCCTCACAAGTGCATTACAATCACTTAAGTTTAAGAATTCTAGAGAGCACAGATTGTCAAAATTTTGGAGCAAAGTGGGAAGCTTTGTAGAATTTTTCAAAGACAAAAATTGTAAAGATGCCGGCAGCTGCACACCATTTTCCAAATGAAAGACAAAGGAAACAAATAAATTAATTAGTAAAAACAATATTGTAAAGCTCAGAGATATTGAACATTTTAGAAAGAGGGATGGCACATACCTCATCAACATTCTCACTATCTGCCCCATGTGGCCCGGTTAAAACAGTCAGTTGTTTGAGTTGCTTGAGATGTAATGGCAAATTCCCGTCAACCTTTAAATACTTTAGATTTTGAAAGCTGCTCTGGCATTTTCCATTCACTTTAATAGATGGTGGGAGTTTCAAAACTCTCAAAGAAGAGTGCATAACGTTTAGACTTTCTGCTTCAATTTTGAATTCATCATTATGTGCGGAGGCTGAAATTTCAATCCCCTTTATTTTCTTCAGTTTCTGTTTTAAGTATTTCCAATTTAAATGTCAGTATTAATTTTTAAACCTAATGAAATCTATTTTACGAAAGTATAAACAAAAAATCAACACCCGCTCGCAAACAAATTAACGAAGCAAAAAGCCAAAACTAATTTAAAACTTATTGCAAATGTACCTGACTATCTTTTAGAGCATCCTTCAAAGATTCCAGCTCCAATATTCTATCTTGTTGGGACAACCATCTTCCTCTTGCCTTTATTATATCATGAACTTTCACCAGCCTCCTCGTCAGAATATACTGCGGTAATTCCTCCTCGGTACCCCAGAACAAGGAACATGCTGTTTCAGCATCCTCATCAAAAGAGAGTTTTACAAGTGCCGCATCCAGAAGCACTTCAAGTTGGACCTTTCCAACTACCATACTGACTATTCCTATCTCTTCTTTATGGAAAAAGCAAACAATGTCTAAAAAGGCCTCTTTAGAAAGCTCGTCCAAACTGTTATATACTGCATCTACCACACGTTCGATGTCTGTGCCAGCTGCTACGGATTCCTTGAGGAATTCTTTGAGAGACTTAATTTCTGAGACCCTGGGCAGACAGTTTTTAAAATAGCGTCCAATTAATTCTACAAGTAATGGAATTCCACCGCACATATTCACAATATCTTCCACATCTATACTGTCTATGCCTGGGGGAAGTGATGCGTTGGCACCGCCTAGAGCTTTTTCAAAGAAAAGCTTTTTTGAGTCCGAGGGGGAAAGCACGTCTACCTCATATGGAATGTATTCGAAATCTGTTCTTGAAAGCATTTCGGTCTCTAAACGGTTTCTGGTGGTTAGAAGAATCCTAATTCCACTAGGAAGGTAGGACAAATCAGTTGGCAAAAGCTTTTCGAGGTTCTTTGCTGCGAGGGCATTGTCAATGAACATGAATATTCGACCACCCTCTTTTCTAAAAGCCTCTGTTAGTTGGTCCCTACCTTGTTTATAATTGTTCAACAAGACGCTCCCTTGGCCAAACAACTCTCTCAACATCTGCTGCTGAAGCTGCTTGATATCATCGTTGGAACAGTCCTCTTCCATATCGAGTCTGCAGTATCTGTAGGCCTTAAGGTCGACATTCTTGAAGACAGCAGATGCAAGAGTTGTTTTCCCAATTCCCCCAAGCCCGTAAATTACAACAGCTTTCTTTGAATCATCAGTTGGATCCATTTTCAGAAGCTTAATTACTTTATCTTTTGCGTTTTCTCTGCCAACTGAAAATTCCACCCAATAAAAAGCCACATGTCATGGTTTAAATAAAACGCTCCATACAATAAGATAAGAACTGATGTACAATAGCCCAAATGGCCATTTATAACCCACAATGCTCTTTTCGTTTAGGAAAATAATTCTGTTGCATCCAGTAGTAAAATGTTTTTCTCTCTCCTCTACTTTTATAGATTACTAAATAAATAAAGTCTGAAAATTTAACTTTGTATAAAAACCCACAGAGATACTTGTAAACGGAGATACGAGTCAGTCCGAAACAGTTACCTGTTTTAGGATCTTGTCCCTGTGTCGGAGGGGGGAAATAAGGAGTGAGACCTATCACAGCCCCAAGAGTGAGATCTGCATAGGTATTTCGTATCTGTGACTCAAGCTTTTGCAGATCCCCAGCATCCACCGAAGCTTGAAAAATCCTATACAGTCATGAAAAATATGACGAATTATTTACCGACGGAAAAGGAAAAGTGAAAAAACCGTCTTTATAAAAAGTCTTCTTCTGCTTACTCTACACAATTTGAAAAATTCATTAAGCATTTACCTGCAGAGCCTAGGAGATTCCATTTGTGTGAGACACTTTACACATCCTTCAAAAATGAAGTCAACTGCTCTATCGAGCCTCTCTCTTTCAGCAAGGAGACGGTGATTTAATTGCTTCACGCGTCTTGCTAGATCACATAAGCATCTCAACAGCTGAACACATTGGTCCCTATTCTGGGGAAGTTGTTCTATTTGATCCAACAAATATCCCACCACACATATCCCTGCCGTCAACAGCTGAATCTGGGTCGCGCCTTTCAAAACCTCAATAACCATTTTCCGTGTTTCACGATTATAAGCAGACTTGAAGCACACCTGTTCAAAAAGGAACGAATATTCATCACCCAAATTAAGAACCAAATTCTATGTGCAAAGTTTGAGGGACTAATTTTAAAACACAAAATAAATAAAGGTCAATACCATGCAACGATTTCTCTCTAAACGCTTCGACATCTTCATCACTAAATCCTTGCCAAAGTTTATGCAAGAATCAAACTTAGAGGAACTGCCGATTTGCTGTGTAGAGGTGTTCTGTTGGGCCTGCAAAATTTTCCAAAGTTTATATTTATGTTCCATATGAATTTATCACCAACAAAAAATCTAACAGCAGAGAGACACAAGTCATTCTTACCCTGTCATTTTTAGCGGCAATGGCTTGAAGACGTTGTTCAATGATGGAGATGAAGTTGTCAAGAGAAGTGGCATCTTGCTCTATTTCTTCGAGAAGCCCCAAATCCATTGCAATCTCCTTCTCCGAGGAACAAAACGCACAGCAGCAACTGTTGCCCATTGCAAGAGTAAACAGAAGATTAAAGAGATTCGGGTAAGAATAAACAGAAGATAAAACACACTACAGAGATGGAGAGAGAAAATTTGGGAGGAGAGAACACTAAATAGAGAAGTGCACAGGTAAGTCTGAATGTGAGAAAAAATGTGGAAAGAGAGAACATTAAGTAGAGAAATATGCAGGCAAGTCTGAATTTGAGTGTGAATGAAATTCATGATGCAGCTGGGGGAATCTGTAGGTGACAATGAAGTGGACGGCGACCGACAAACCGGGCCCAATGAAAAGAAACCTAAGGAGAAGACTTAGGAAGCAGACAAATTGTGGTGGGCCCTACTTTTATTGGTTGACATGGCAATGTAGTTATAATATTAATATAAAAAAATATATTGCTTAACAATTACGGGTGCCAACAATTTAAATATTTTGTTTTAGGGTATAGATCTATTATAAATAAATAAATAAAACATATCATGTTTGTTGTTGAGTTATGATAGAAAATAAAAATATAAAGGTTAAATCAATAGCTCAATAATTGAACATTAAGAATTAATATTTGTAGATCAAGTCATATATAGTATTATATAATTTAATGGTTTTTAAATCTAATGGATACATTTTATTCAATTATTAGAATTATTTATTCAATTATTAGTATTGTTTGTTGAACTATTAGATTCATTCTTTTAACTACTAATACCATTGTGACTTTGTTAGAATGCATACCCCTCAACTCTTGGCTCTTACCAGAATAGATACCACTCAACCCATGGCTCTCTGTTGGAATAGCTTCAACTTAGACCACCAATAAAAATGATAAAGTCAAGATTATACTAGCACTTGCACCAGAAGGAGGTGCAATATTGATGTCAATTTTTTTTATATTTGTGTCAGGCAAAATAAAATACATGTGTTGAGTTATATGTTGCATGAAGTATTTTCCAAACTTTTAGTTAGTTCTTAATTTAACATTTAAATATTCTATTACACTTTATAAATAAAATTAATTGAGTTAAATTAAAGTATATTTACTAAACTAAGCTTAGAATTTGTTTTTGCTTCACACATGTATAGATGTGCATGGAGAAATGAATGACATTGTATATTATAGTTCATGTCATGTTTGTCATTCACATTGTCATACATAATTCTATAAATCAATTGTTCCTTCCTTCATTTCAATATTCACAAATTCTCAATCTATAATTACATACATTATTGAATTAACGAACAATCTACATTTCAATATCACAAAGCACATCCACACTATCATAGAGGTTTTGATGCATTTTAGCTTCAATTTGCATTCTCTTTTTGTCTTCATTTGCTCTATTTGAAGTATTTCTTGATTTCAAATAAAATTCTTAAATTTTTATTGTTGTCTACTTTTTATTCTAAATCTGAAAATGCATCTTTGACACACACACTAGAACATTCCTTATTTTGTTTTTATTCTACTCTTTTTTAATTTCATCACTAACTTATGCATCTTTAGTTTTTAACTCAGTATTGTTTGTCAATGTAGATTAAGTTTATTCTTTAATTTATCACTCTAATTAGCATGTATTTTTGTATTCCTAGACAGCATCTCATGAGTTCTAATTGTTCACCTTCTCCTCTCTTTCAAATGAGTGGCAGTCAATCTTAATATGAAAATGCATATAACTTTGTGAAGGAAATTGTAATTATCATTCTTATTTACAGATTTACATATTACAGTTTTGTAAAACATGACATTGTGAGAAGAGAACACCATTATTCTTACACCATAATCATGTATGTCTTTATTCAATTCTTTTATTTTGGCTGCTATTATTGTGAAATAGTAATCATTGACCCAAATTGTCTAGCACGTGAAAAGCAAGTTCTAAAGATACCAATTAAACCAAATTAAGAGAAACATTACACATATGAGAACTGTTAGTCTCCAACATTAGATCTTTTGATAAGGATAACTCTCCTCCTTTTGTAGTATTTTCTACCTTAAAACATCATTATTACCATTTTCCACACTAACAGAACTGGTATTATTTTTAAATAGTAGTCATTGCCAGGGAAAATTAGTAAACTTATTTGTTAGCAAAACAAACGAACTATTATAACAACTACTGATGGAAGTAGGAGGTTTGGCTAAAGGATAATTACATATGTTAGATCCACATGGCTGCAAAACAATTTTATTACTCCTTGCAAGCGTAAGCCGGCTATAATGCCTACCATCTATGCTTGAGAGGGATAGACTTATAGTACTTGTGTCCTTTGTACATCCATTCTCTGATATTAATTCTTTGGACTCCATCTCATCGGGCTTTGCTTTACTCTGCTACTTCAAAATTTTAATTCTTCCTTAAATAAAATTAGGTTTTATATGGTACTGGCGATGGAATTTAACAGATGCTACTGTTATATGCCTATATCTAAAAGATGCTTAAAACCATTCAGAATTAAAACTTATTTAGCAATTAAGGAGATTAAGTTTTTAAGACTAGCTATGAAATAACATGTATATCTATTTTCCATGCTTGAGAATTTTTTGTGATAGTGTGCATCATTTTTTGTGGGGCAGTTTAGAGCATTAGTTTAAATTGTGAGGTAGGTGCCCCTAAGTTGACATTAGATTCTGATTAGTGTGTAGACATATGGATTTCAATCAAGAGGTGGTTTATGAGGCTCTCCGTGCACGAAAAACTTTCCTAATTGCTATTTTGTTATATATCATGGAGGTAAGATAGAAAAAGTATTGAAATCATGCTTTTAATCAGACATAAATATTTCAACAAGAATTTCACAGAAATATTTCAACAAGAATTTAAGTGGATTTGTATGTACTAAATAGAGAAATATTTGTGTATGCATGCAAATTAGAGTTATCTGCATGGATGGTACATGTGGAATATATGCAGGAAGCTTATAGAGGATATGGAGACACTACAAAGAGGGGAAGCTTATAGTCTATAGTCAATAAAATGGAGATAGTCTACAGTGATAGTATACCCCTGTAGAGGACAGTTTGAAAGACAACTAAAGTGAAGACCATATGAAAGGATAGTATCAATTAAGGAAATTTTACAGTACAGATTGGACAGACCACTTGAGAATGGGCAGTCATTGGGCAATTAGCATGGGTAATAAGCCTCTATAAAGAAGAGAAAAGTTTTATCCCTATTCATCACTCTATCCTTCTTACCATAAGAAGGATTACATCTAAAGATATGGTCAAATAGTGGCATTGAAAGTTAAGGACTTGTCTTAAGTTTTTACAAACTCAATCAAGGCAGAGTTGCATGAGCATGGTAACCAAAAATAAAGAAGGTAGTGTATGAACAACTACAAAAGGATAATGCAATGAAGAAGAAAAAAGAAAGAAAGTGAAGAGAAGGCAGTCTTAAAAGGAGCATGACAAAAATAATCCAAAAGGACAGTCATTACAAAGATCAAAGGAGGGACAATCATTTCAAAGAGAAGCTTTACATGTTCATAGAGGAAAACCATCAAGATTTTCACAGTGACCAATGGAAGCATGGTGTTATGTTTTCCATGAGAGTACCTTTAGTCTATGTAGGATAAGATAGTTTAATGAAGGCTTTCAATACCAAATGACAGAATATTTTCCAAACAACAAACCTCTGCTAAAATAAGGAAATAAAAATATGAACATGTTGCGTGAAGCCATCAACAACCGATGGCAAAGATGGGTCTAATTTTTTTTGTGGCTCTATCATTTTTTGATATAGTGGGTTACCAAACCATCATTGATGATGATGGTGTCCCTATGTTTGTGATGTTGTGTCTACTTCGAGAAGTTATCTATCAGGATCCATTGGCTGTATACATGTAATATTCTGGTTATACAACAGCCAGTTTGTTTATTTTTAAGTTTTTGAGGGGTGTTTGTAATTGATTCCAACTTCTTTGTAATAAAGCCTGTATTTTTCACAGACCTTGATTCAGTTCTCCAAGTTTTAGGTTTTTAGCACAAGTGTAAAGAGTCTCAAAATTGTCTTTTTTGCCATTAAGATGTATAAACTTATGAAAGCTCTGAATGTGCATTCACACATGTTTTAAGTACAATTGCAACAATGAAATGAACATAGAAAGATATCTGCAACTGTACATGTTGTACACATATATATATTATGTAATATAGAGGGTAAAAGTTATGTACAAGGAAGTTTCTGTGGAAAAAAAGATGTACAAGGAAAGTCTTAAAGGAAGTGCATTGAGATATCTGCACATAAAAATATCAGTAGCCCATGTGATTACATTTCATCATTCGATGAGATATTTTCAGCACTTGTGACTATCTTATTAGTATGTCGGAGCAGCATCTAGTGATTGGCACTTGTGTGTCCCGAGTTTCATGCTTTCTACTTTGTTATTTTGTTATTTTTTAAAGGGCAAGCCGTCAGGGATGTGATGAGCCATGATGTCCACAACACGGTCAAGGAACCTCAGGGATGCCTGGTCATCCTCTTGGCATTCTAGGATTGGGGTGATCCCCAAAATGAGGTAAGGTCCTGGGCATGCCTTCGTTTCTGCAATTTTTTATTCAGGAAACCCCAATGATATGTACCAATGGTATGCTGGTTTTACTTAATTTTAGAACTATATAGAATTGGATCCATTCTTCGGCATGTTATCAGCATTCAAATCCACTTTGAAATATCTTAAACTTGAAACATGTTTAATGTATTCAAAAATTTCATGTGTACAACTGACCAACTAAACCTATTATGTTTAAAAGTTACAACTGTCCAGACTGCAGAGCAAAAAGGCACTGCCCCAGTATTTAGAAACTCAGCAATGAATTATTTTTTGTGAAATGCTTTATGCTTTGTTTGCATCTTCTTCAAATGGTTGAAATTAAATAGAGGAAAAAATACAGTTCTTCACAAGGCAGGTTCTCCACTTAGAGCAGAAGTCAGGTCAAAATAAGAATTTTAATACTTCACAAGAGACACAAATCTAGAAAAAGAATAAAGTTGATAGTGTGGTTTTTCTGTGAAGCAGATACGTTTCTGAGTGCTCACTGATGATGAAGGGGATACATATCTCACATATTCTGTAATTTGCATCTCTGCTAAAATTCAAGAAACATGACAACGATATACCTAAAACATTTCTAACTACAAGGAAATCACAAAAAAAGGTTAATGATACTCGCAGATGTTGAAAGGTATAAACATCTATCATACTGAGAGACATATCTGTGATTATTTGTCATATTCTGTAATCAGTATCTCTGCTAGAAGCTGAAAATGCAAGATACATGGCAACAAGATGCCTAAAGCATTTCTAACTACGAACAAATTACAGGAAAACTGCTACCAATGTTTTCTCATTATATGATAATATGCCATTTCTAGAGCACAGTCATCTTTGCACAAAATCTCAAATTTTTTTGTAACTAAATATTGTAAACTAAGACAAGTGAGGATAGCTAAGGCAATGAAAGGACCAATTTTGAATGGCATGAACATTGAGTTAAATATGGATGACATAGTCTAGAAGTTAGCTGGAAATTTGAAAGTGTTTGTAAAGAAAGGAAGTATAAAAGATGTTACAGTAGCATAAAATAGGTGGATGCTATGTAACAGTAGGGAAAAATTACGAAAGAAAAAATATAGAAGAAAGATATGGAGTATGCAAGCGGAGCACAACGTTTTCAGGGCAGAATGGGTGAAATGGAAAGTTTAAACAAAGGAAAAAAAAACAAACCCTTACGATTCTCCTTCGCCGCCACATGCCTGAAACAACACAAAGATATTTAGGGTTTCCACGGTTTACTAACTTAGGCGCAGATCGGGGAGATTTTCTGGCACAAAATATCCCGGCTCGAGGAGATTTTTCGGCATGATTAATCCGGCGTGAGACTTTTCCAGTAAGCAAGCCCACAATAAAGACCCTATCGGCTTCGACGTGATTAATCCGGCGTGAGACTTTTCTGGTGGGCAAGCCCACAATAAAGAGCCTATCAGCTAATTAAATCAATTCACTTTTATTTCTAAATTAAAAGTAAAAAAAAACATAATAAGTATCTTTATATAGTAATCATTTTATTTTTTATTTTTATACGTAGTAGAAAAGATTTGAGATGCATCTCTTTATATTAAATCATTTCATATCTATTTTTAAATGTAGTGAAAAGATTTACTAGACATTGCTTAGTTTAAATCACTGAAGTTTTATTTTTAATCTTATGAGGAAACACCTAGTAGACATCTCATTATCACCAATAAAAAAATCTAACACCAGAGGGACATGAGTCGTTCTTACCCTGTCATTTTTAGCGGCAATGGCTTGAAGATGTTGTTCAATGATGGAGATGAAGTTGTCAAGAGAAGTGGCATCTTGCTCCATTTCTTGAAGAAGCCCCAAATCCATTGCAATCTCATTTTCCGAGGAACAAAACGCAGAGCAGCAACAGTTGCCCATTGCAAAAGTAAACAGAAGATAAAGAGATTTGCGTAAGATAAAACACTCTGGGAGTTCACACTACAGAGATGGAGAGAGAAAATGTACTTACAAGAAAAAGACTACCTAGTGGGCATCTTTTTATATTAAATCATTGTACTTACATTTTTAAGTTTTAAACAAAGAATATTTCAATAATTATATTGAGTAAATGTTAAAGGGGTTCATTGATCTTTTCATAGAGTTAAATGATTTGAAATGAGCTTTTCAATGATAAATCTTATGGAGAGAGAAAATGTTCCAAAAGGGTAAGTCTTATGAATGGAGAAAATGTGCAAGGTGAGAAAATTAGATAGAAAAGAGGGTAAGTTTGAATTTGAGAAAAAATGTGGAAATACAAAATATTAAATAGAGAAAATATGGTAGGTAAGAACATTAGATAGAAAAGAGGGTAAATTTGAATTTGAGAAAAATGTGGAAATACATAATATTAAATAGAGAAGTATGAATGTGAATGTGACATAAAAAGAGAGACATTTATGATACAATTGAAGAATCTTACATGACAATAAAGTGAATGTCCACCAACAATCTAGTCGAGCAAGGAAAGGAAACTTCATGGAAAATACTTGATGGGCATCTTTTTATATTAAATCATTGTACTTTCACTTTTTACATGGAAGTTCCCTATTCAAACATGCCCAGACTAATTTTCACAATCCACGATGTGCAACATATTAGAGGCGTGCAAGATGATGGAATCAATCTTCGCCCTCATTTTTTACTGTTATAATTTTTTTGCAAGCAAGCTTTAGGTCCAGGCACTCTACCATTGATCACTACATCACCCTTAGACACTTGATTGAGAAATTTCAGGACAGTCAAGGTGAGGAAGCTTATTGCTATTTTGTAGACTTTAAGAAAGATTTTGACACGATGCCTAAGGAGAAACTATGGAATAGGATGGAAAAATTAGGCATTCCAAATGTGTATAGAGTAGCTATTCACAAGTTGTATGAGAAGGTTAGTGCTAAAATTAGAACAAGTGATGGTGTGCCAGAATGTTTTGGCAGCGACATTGGAGTTAAGTAGGGTTTCCCTTTATCTCTCACGCTTTTTGGGCTAGACATTGATAATTTGGAAGCTTGGTTAAGCAAGGCAGGTGGGGATGGTATTCAATTGGCCAATTACGTAGTAAAATTACTTCTATATGCTGATGATCTTATTTTAATTTCAAAAATAACTCATGGGTTATGAGAACATTTGAAAAATCTAGAACACTTTTGTCGGGAAGTTGGGATGCAAGTTGACGAGGAAGCAAACCCGAGACACAGAAATACACTCACAAAACAGAGAATAATATTTTATTCATAAATATTGAACTTCTTACATGCAGAGGATCTCAAATCCCCAAGCTCTGTATTACATGCAAATTACTAACTTACAGAAAATTACCCAGATCCCCTTTCACAGCATGCGAACTTCTTTTCCCAAAAAGTTCCCCAAAAATTAGAAACAAGTCCCTAAATAGACCCATTTCGGTTTGGAACCAAAAACAACCTTCGAGATAAGATTTTTGACGATTTGGCGCCAAAATTACAATTTGAAATTCAAGATAAATTCATAGTTGAAAATTAGCACATTTTTAAAATATGCACCAACTTCCGGCAGCCATAACTTTTAATCCGACCGTCGGATCTTCAATGATAATACCTTTTCGGAAAGCTCTCGAAAAGATGATTTTTTGCAAAGTAGGCCTTTGGCGGACTACTTTGGTGTTTTCGCAAATTTTCAGGCCCATCCGGGATCATTTGGTGCCTCAAACTGAGCTCGGAAGGTTTTTCAGGTCAAAAAGCAGAAATTGGAACTTGAATAACTTTCAAGTCATGAATGATCTTGATTTGATTCTTTCACCAGACTGTGTATTTTTCCATCCTGAACCTTCCCATAAATTTCTGTCTTCCCACGACTTCAAATGCAAACCTGCTAAAAATAGCAGTTGAGCAGAAAAAGCAGAAAAGCAGTCGAAAGTTGGAAACTCTTATTCGACGAAAAGGGTATCCAGAAATACAAAAACATCTACAAAAAGAAAACAACAGGAACAAAAATGGAAATCATCTTTTTGGGTGATGCAAGATTGCCCTCACACCACTGGATGCTCCTGCATCACAAGTGAACACCACCAAGACCAAAATCATGGTTTTCTCATTGAATAGAAAAGATAAACAACATACCTTTCTTTCTGAAGGTAGCCCACTTGATATAGTGAAAGAGTACAAATATCTTGGGATTAACTTTCACTATAAGCTCAGTTGGGAGAATTGTAGAACGAAAAGGATATAGGGAGGTTGGAAAGCCTCTTACCTGCTTCAAAATAGATGTAGAAAATCCAAACTTTGGGATTGGAAAACCAAGAAAACCCTCTTTGGTTTACTTGGCACATCAGTTGTACTTTATGGGTGTGAAGTGTGGGAAGCAATATGTCAAAGTGCAATTGGAGACAAATAGAAAGAATCTAAAAACACTTAATAACAAGCAATCTCAAAGTTAAAGCCATAGTCCCATATGAAATTCTTTTAGCTAAAGCGGGGCTTTTCTTTTGGAAGAATTGGCAATGACCCGATTGATAAGTTATCTAAAGAAGGTTGAAAACATGGATAACCATTGGTGGCCCAAAATGGTTATGGAGGAGATGCTAGATCGTAGAAAGAAAACTTGGATGAAGTAGAACAACAAGTGGTTGAACAAGTGGGACATCAAATTACAAGAGTGTCCTAGCACCAATAGTGAAATAAAAAATTATGTGAGGGAAAAATTTAGGACTACCATGTGGTAAAAAAAAATTGGGCAAAAAAATGCATACTACATCAAAGAGTTTAACCTGACAAAGGATCATGGTGAAAACACCTATTTAGGGGCTACTATTAAAGGGAAAGCGACGTTGTTATTTGCACAATTGAGGACGAGATCGCACCATCTTAGGTGTGAGATTGATAGATGGAAGTTACCTAAGGAAACTTGGGAAGAAAGAACTTGCATATTCTACAACAAGGGAGTGGTGGGGATGGAATGGCATTCCGTCATGGAAGGCACAACTTATGAAGATATTTGTAATCAGTATGCAAATAGTTTGGGTGTGGACAATATGCAACAATTATTTGAGGATAAAATCAACCAGACGACCAACCTTCTAGTCAAAATTAATATCTGGACATCTGACTTGGAAAAGAGCATGAAAACAAATTAAGTTGTTTGTCTCGGTCCCATAGACTATTTAGTCTCATGGATGTCATTAAAATCTTTCATTTCATCCTTTGTCGTTTCTCAGGAAAAAACATCCACATTACAAATATTTAATGTTGACACACGTGAGAACAACAAATCATCCCATCAACTTTATTTTATAAGGAAATCTTGTCTTGTTTAGTCTTGTCAAAAGCTTGTAGCCACTTGATTTTGATTTTATTACTATTATTTTTTATTACTTAGTCTTCCAATTAATACTTTTTAATATTAAAAAAAAATTTGATAAGTTATTAGAGTTTTTTTAAGTTTTAATAAATTTATGTTTATATTAAATATTTTAATTCACATTAGTTATATTTAAAATTCAATGAAATAAATAATTTTTCATATTTTAAATTAATTTTAGAATTTATTGTTATAAAAGTCAATATTAAAAATAATAAATAAAATAAAGTCAATATTATCTGTATCTAAAATTATGAATTGACATTTTATCTTTTTAATAGGTTTAATTTTATTTTTTTATTTTTTAAATTTAATTTTGCTTGTAATTTTTAATATTAAAATATTTGATTAGTTATTAGAGTTTTTTTTTTTTTAAGTTTTAGTAAATTTATGTTTATATTAAATATTTTAATTAACATCAATTATATTTAAAATATGAAAAATTAAATCATATAACTTATTGTTATAAAACTCAATATTAAAATAATAAATCAAACCAAATCAATATTATCTATATCTAAAATTATGAATTGACTTTTTATCTTTTTAATAGATTTAATTTTTTTTTTTTTTGTTTTTCATTTTTTTAAATTTTAGTTTTGCTTGCAATTTTTAATATAAAAATTAAAATTTTAGTTTTAACAATTTTAATATAGTTTATTTTTATTTTACTATTTAATTTGAGAGTATGTTCTTGAATTTTTTATAAATTTTTATTTCTTTAACAATTTAATTATATTTACACTTAGTTTTGTAATAATCTTTTTACTGCATTGAATCTTGGAATTTTATCTTTCAATTAATGTTAATATTGTTTGTAATATATTAATTATATTTTTTAGGTACATATTTTATTACACTTTTAATTATATTATTTAATTATTTATTAACTCAGTAAGTTTATTATAAGTTTATTATTTAGTATTTTTTAAAATAATTTGTTTTATTGATATTTTGATTTTGATATATTTTGACTTTGCACTTCGTTTATTCTATATTTAAATTTTTAATTTAGATTTAACTTTGAAATTTGTTTTAATTTTTTTTTTTTTATG
>VDFB02353493.1:120670205-120711658 GCA_007258455.2 Sequoia sempervirens
TTTAGATTTCAATTATATATAACTAAGTTGTTGAGTTACAATGGATTTTGAACTTGTTTGGACCTCTACACACTATTGGATGATTTAAAAAGGGAGAGGGGATCTAAAGTGATTTAGACCCAAATTTTTTTGTAATCATATATTTTTTGAAACTTTTCTATGGCATAGACTCTTCCTTCATATTTATATAAATTCTAGACAGATGGGTTTTCAAAAAAGAACCTAACTGCCACTAAGTGAGGAATCAATTGATCAATGAACAATAAATTTAAATAAACTTAGAAAATAAACCTTTGGTTATATAATTCACTTGCATTTATGAATCATCATCTATCAAGTTTTTCAAAAAAATAATTTGAATTTTCCATTGAAATGTTCATGCTACAAGTTATCTTTGATACACTAGTTAAGAGAAAGTACAACATTTAGTTTTCCTAATCTAGAACAATGCCACTACACATGAGAGTTAAAATAGGAATCAGATTAAACACACAACCTATAGATCTTATGAATAATATCCTATAAATTAAGGTTTGAATATGATCATAATGCATCCTTACATTTAATTCACAAAGGATCTTGAATCCAAATAAGATTTGGGTAGAAATCATTCATGATTCACATTTTAATTTTTATTTGATTTAATAACATTTATACAACTTGTCTAGCTCTATCCATACTGCACATAGTCTAGATCAACAAGTATGACTTGCATTTCTATGTTTTTTTAATAATTTTTTACAAGTAAATGAGAAACCCTACTACCTAAACTTAGTGCTTTGAATAAAATACATGTGACATTCTAGGAATAGCTTCAATATATCAACAATTAGGAATAAATTAGATTTCAATTATAACTAAGTTGTTGAGTTACGATGGATTTTGCAACAATTAGGAATTTTAGATTTCAATTATATAACTAATTTGTTAAGTTACGATGGATTTTGTTCACCTATTTGGACCTCTACACACTCTTGGATGATTTAAAAAGGAAGAGGGGATCTAAAGTGATTTAGACCAAAAAAAATTTGTAATCATATATTTTTTGAAACTTTTCTATGGCATAGACTCTTCCTTCATATTTATATAAATTCTAGACACATGGGTTTTCGAAAAAGAACCTAGCTACCACTAAGTGAGGAATCAATTGATCAATTCAATAAATTTAAATAAACTTAGAAAATAAACCTTTGGTTATAGAATTCACTTGCATTTACAAATCATCATATATCAAGTTTCTCAAAAAAGTAATTTGAATTTTCCATTGAAATGTTCATGCTACAAGTTATCTTTGATACACTAGTTTAGAGAAAGTGTACAACATTTAGTTTTCCTAATCTAGAACAATGCCACTACACATGAGAGTTAAAATAGGAATTAGATTACACACAACCTATAGATCTTATGAATAATATCCTATAAATTAAGGTTTGAATATGATCATAATGCATCCTTACATTTAATTCACAAAGGATCTCATCCAAATAAGATTTGGGTAGAAATCATTAGTGCTTCACATTTTAATATTTATTTGATTTAATAACATTTATGTGTCTAGATCTATCCATATTGCACATAGTCTAGATTAACAAGTATGACTTGCATTTCTATGTTTTTTTAAGAGAATACATCATACACTATATAAGCTTTAATATAACATTGATATAGAGTGATTACATGTTCATATCAACTAGCATCATGATATATACATTTATTAAATCAAGCACATAGTTTTGCATGAGGTACATTATTTTACTCCACTAGTACACTTTCTCAAGTTAAATTATACAATCATGAAGTTTTCTGAGATAAAATTAGCTATCAAATTTATATTATGTGAATATATATTATAATTAAATCAATAATTTGTTGGTTAAAATATATATATCTATGCATCGATTGTTTGTACCTCCTTTATTAGTCAATTTTATGAATTTCATTGGTAGTTGCATGGATCACCAACGACATACCAAAGTGTACAGGTAGAACCTATGGACTATAAATTGTGATCCCTAATTTAGGGTTTTACGTAACTTACGTTTTAGGGTAAATAGCCTATTTTAGGTTTACGTTTTAGGGTAAATGGGGTTTTAGGTTTACGTTTTAGGGTTTAGGACCAAGGATTAACCTGTGTAAATTAGTTTTTAGAGACCTATGTAAATTTTGTAACCTAGGGTTTTGATTTCTAAGTTAAATGTGTCCAATTTAGGTTTATTTTTTATGGTTTTCAATTAAAAATTTAATGTTATTTGTTTCATTTACGTTTTTGATTTTTTAAATGCAATTAAAA
The DNA here is from genome assembly GCA_007258455.2 of Sequoia sempervirens. Classification (NCBI taxonomy): domain Eukaryota; kingdom Viridiplantae; phylum Streptophyta; class Pinopsida; order Cupressales; family Cupressaceae; genus Sequoia; species Sequoia sempervirens. The sequence continues at coordinate 120,672,496 of VDFB02353493.1, forward strand.
ACTATAAAAAATTGAACTAAAACACACTAAAGAAACAAAAACTAAATATTAATTACAAAGAAAAAAACAAGATACAAAGCAAAAAAAGGCAGAATTCAACCAACCTAGAGGTCACTGAGGTCGGGTGTGTTGATGGGAGGACGTGGCAGTCAAAATTTTCACCAAGGATGAGCTTCAAAACACATACGCGATCAGGAACCTCTCCTTTCTGGCGTGGCTTGAAACAGTGAGTGAAAATGAAACGCAACAATTTATTTTTAAAAAATAAATACTTTCGAAGAATGCGTACGCATTTCTGGTTCGCATACTCATGGCTGAGCGCATACACGTTCGGATTTCGGCTCGAGTATCTGATCTGTAATGCGTATGCATTTTCTAGATAACGCATACGCGTTTGTTTCGAAAATTTTTTTTAGCCTGAAATTTCCCCTCTTTGTGTACTCAACTTCTTGCTTTCACTCCATTTATAAGTATTGATACAACAATAGGTGGTGAGTTTCAAGATGAGTGACATCATTGTAGCAATATTTGATGTCATTCCCATTGACATTTTCAATATTGATTTTTGTTGGGTATAGAATTGATTATGCAATAACAAGTAAGAGTAGAGAAGGAAGTGTAATCCATATATTTGTGTGTCTTCTTATAAAGACATTCTTTAAAAATGATGGGTAATTGACCTCATCTTCATGCTCCCAATAGTAATAATTTGATTGCCCTCAACCTCAATCAAATTAACATTATTGTTAGAATTTGATATTAAAACAACATTTTAACAAAAATTGACATCAAATCTCTTTTGTCTTCAACACTTAGATTCAACCATGAGACACCATGGAGTTGAACTTGTCTAGATTGTCTCTAGGTGGACCATTGTAGCTTACTCATTTTAAACTTCAAAAGCATGTCCCATTAATGAGAGATATTACTAAATAATAGTTACAATATCTATAAGATAACTTTTATTGATATCTTAAACATTGTTAAAATGACAAAAAGATAGAAATTTGCATATAATTAGAATCTATTTATAAATAAATAAAATTATGTACCATTCCAAATACCCATATTTACCATTTCCATAGTTAATGTCTTTTTGAAATAAAGTTAGCCAAATTTGCAACACTAACAAAGGTTATTTGAAACCTAGTAGTAGTATTCCATAGCAATAGAGAAAGTTGGCAACCACAATGTACAAGCAAAGAATAATTTGTGGTAAATTTGAAAGTAACTTCAAGTAACAAGGAATGCATATTTATGTAGTTTAGTGGAATGAAATAAACTTAGACAAATCTAGATTTTTAGCTCAACTATTAAGGATAAAATAATTTTTGATAAGATAAAATTTTGGTCAATTTTTATCATTATCCAACACATTAAAACATATTAATTGTAATTTTTATCTCTAGTTTTTATTATTTAATATTTTAATTTCAAAAATCAAAGCAATTAATAATAAGTGCTAAATAGTGAAATGAAATAAACTTAGACAAATCTAAATTTTTCCTTAAAAAATTGTGGATTATTTATTAAGGATAAAATAGTTTTTAAATAAGATTAGATATGATTATCATTATGTAACACATTGAAACATATTAATTACAATTTTTATCTTCAATTTTCATTATCTAATATTTTTGTTCCAAAAATCAAAACAATTAATAAGTGCTATATAGTAAAATAAAATAAACTTAAACAAATCTAAATTTTCCCCTTATAGAAATTATTGATTATCTTGATAAAGTAGTTTATAAGAAGATTAGATATAACAATATTTTGGTTAATTATTGTCGTTATCCAAAGATTGAAACATATTAATTGCAATGTTTATCTTCATTTTTTTGATATTTTAATCTAAAAATCAAAACATATAATAGAAGTGCTAAATAATGATAATTAATTGTTTTATTTTCATTTGAAAAAATATTATTAAATATATTAAATGAATTGAGAAAAATATTGAGTACATTTCCTAAGATTTTTCCGATGAATGAAAGTTGTCTAAGTCTTACAATTTATAACTTTATTAATACATAATTTATAAGAAAAACAACTATCGGATTTTTTTCAACTATCGGATTAATACTTTATCTCAATGGGCAATGCCCATACTAAATAGCCTACCAACTAAAAACTACTATTTTAAAAATTAAATTGCAAGCACTACTAATACTAGCACTTGCAACTCTTAAGGAGGTGCACATTGACACCTGATTTTTTTATATTTTTAAAACTTTAATTTCCTCCACTATCATAGAGGTTTTGATGCATTTTAGCTTCAATTTGCATTCTCTTTTTGTCTTCATTTGCTCTATTTGAAGTATTTCTTGATTTGAAATAAAATTCTTAAATTTTTATTGTTGTCTATTTTTTATTCTAAATCTGAAAATGCATCTTTGACACACACACTAGAACATTCCTTATTTTGTTTTTATTGTACTCTTTTTTAATTTCATCACTAACTTATCTGGAAATGCATCTTTAGTTTTTAACTCAGTATTGTTTGTCAATGTAGATTAAGTTTATTCTTTAATTTATCACTCTAATTAGCATGTATTTTTGTATTCCTAGACAACATCTCATGAGTTCTAATTGTTCTCCTTCTCCTCTCTTTCAAATGAGGTGTAGTCAATCTTAATATGGAAATACATATAACTTTGTGAATGAGATTGTAATTATCATTCTTATTTACAGATTTACATATTACAGTTTTGTAAAACATGACGTTGTGAGAAGAGAACACCATTATTCTTACACCATAATCATGTATGTCTTTATTCACTTCTTTTATTTTGGCTGCTATTATTGTGAAATAGTAATCATTGACCCAAATTGTCTAGCACATGGAAAGCAAGTTCTAAAGATATAAATTAAACCAAATTAAGAGAAACATTACAAATATGAGAACTATTAGTCTCCAACATTAGATCTTTTGATAAGGATAACTCTCCTCCTTTTGCAGTATTTTCTACCTTAAAACATCATTATTACCATTTTCCACACTAACATAACTGGTATTATTTTTAAATAGTAGTCATTGCCAGGGAAAATTAGTAAACTTATTTGTTAGCAAAACAAACGAATCATTGCGGCTATAATTCGCTATGCCTTCGGGTCACGTAGTTCTGTCTCCCTCATTCCGTGGTAATCGAGGGCGCTTCGCCAAATACGTCAATGCTAAAAGTTTATTCGAAAAGCATCAGTAGCTTTATAGGGGTCGTGGCACCGATTCCTCGGGCAGTTTTAAAAAAAAAAAACAAACGAACTATTATAACAACTACTGATGGAAGTAGGAGGTTTGGCTAAAGGATAATTACATATGTTAGATCCACATGGCTGCAAAACAATTTTATTACTCCTTGCAAGCGTAAGCCGGCTATAATGCCTACCATCTATGCTTGAGAGGGATAGACTTATAGTACTTGTGTCCTTTGTACATCCATTCTCTGATATTAATTCTTTGGACTCCATCTCATCGGGCTTTGCTTTACTCTGCTACTTCAAAATTTTAATTCTTCCTTAAATAAAATTAGGTTTTATATGGTACTGGCGATGGAATTTAACAGATGCTACTGTTATATGCCTATATCTAAAAGATGCTTAAAACCATTCAGAATTAAAACTTATTTAGCAATTAAGGAGATTAAGTTTTTAAGACTAGCTATGAAATAACATGTATATCTATTTTCCATGCTTGAGAATTTTTTGTGATAGTGTGCATCATTTTTTGTGGGGCAGTTTAGAGCATTAGTTTAAATTGTGAGGTAGGTGCCCCTAAGTTGACATTAGATTCTGATTAGTGTGTAGACATATGGATTTCAATCAAGAGGTGGTTTATGAGGCTCTCCGTGCACGAAAAACTTTCCTAATTGCTATTTTGTTATATATCATGGAGGTAAGATAGAAAAAGTATTGAAATCATGCTTTTAATCAGACATAAATATTTCAACAAGAATTTCACAGAAATATTTCAACAAGAATTTAAGTGGATTTGTATGTACTAAATAGAGAAATATTTGTGTATGCATGCAAATTAGAGTTATCTGCATGGATGGTACATGTGGAATATATGCAGGAAGCTTATAGAGGATATGGAGACACTACAAAGAGGGGAAGCTTATAGTCTATAGTCAATAAAATGGAGATAGTCTACAGTGATAGTATACCCCTGTAGAGGACAGTTTGAAAGACAACTAAAGTGAAGACCATATGAAAGGATAGTATCAATTAAGGAAATTTTACAGTACAGATTGGACAGACCACTTGAGAATGGGCAGTCATTGGGCAATTAGCATGGGTAATAAGCCTCTATAAAGAAGAGAAAAGTTTTATCCCTATTCATCACTCTATCCTTCTTACCATAAGAAGGATTACATCTAAAGATATGGTCAAATAGTGGCATTGAAAGTTAAGGACTTGTCTTAAGTTTTTACAAACTCAATCAAGGCAGAGTTGCATGAGCATGGTAACCAAAAATAAAGAAGGTAGTGTATGAACAACTACAAAAGGATAATGCAATGAAGAAGAAAAAAGAAAGAAAGTGAAGAGAAGGCAGTCTTAAAAGGAGCATGACAAAAATAATCCAAAAGGACAGTCATTACAAAGATCAAAGGAGGGACAATCATTTCAAAGAGAAGCTTTACATGTTCATAGAGGAAAACCATCAAGATTTTCACAGTGACCAATGGAAGCATGGTGTTATGTTTTCCATGAGAGTACCTTTAGTCTATGTAGGATAAGATAGTTTAATGAAGGCTTTCAATACCAAATGACAGAATATTTTCCAAACAACAAACCTCTGCTAAAATAAGGAAATAAAAATATGAACATGTTGCGTGAAGCCATCAACAACCGATGGCAAAGATGGGTCTAATTTTTTTTGTGGCTCTATCATTTTTTGATATAGTGGGTTACCAAACCATCATTGATGATGATGGTGTCCCTATGTTTGTGATGTTGTGTCTACTTCGAGAAGTTATCTATCAGGATCCATTGGCTGTATACATGTAATATTCTGGTTATACAACAGCCAGTTTGTTTATTTTTAAGTTTTTGAGGGGTGTTTGTAATTGATTCCAACTTCTTTGTAATAAAGCCTGTATTTTTCACAGACCTTGATTCAGTTCTCCAAGTTTTAGGTTTTTAGCACAAGTGTAAAGAGTCTCAAAATTGTCTTTTTTGCCATTAAGATGTATAAACTTATGAAAGCTCTGAATGTGCATTCACACATGTTTTAAGTACAATTGCAACAATGAAATGAACATAGAAAGATATCTGCAACTGTACATGTTGTACACATATATATATTATGTAATATAGAGGGTAAAAGTTATGTACAAGGAAGTTTCTGTGGAAAAAAAGATGTACAAGGAAAGTCTTAAAGGAAGTGCATTGAGATATCTGCACATAAAAATATCAGTAGCCCATGTGATTACATTTCATCATTCGATGAGATATTTTCAGCACTTGTGACTATCTTATTAGTATGTCGGAGCAGCATCTAGTGATTGGCACTTGTGTGTCCCGAGTTTCATGCTTTCTACTTTGTTATTTTGTTATTTTTTAAAGGGCAAGCCGTCAGGGATGTGATGAGCCATGATGTCCACAACACGGTCAAGGAACCTCAGGGATGCCTGGTCATCCTCTTGGCATTCTAGGATTGGGGTGATCCCCAAAATGAGGTAAGGTCCTGGGCATGCCTTCGTTTCTGCAATTTTTTATTCAGGAAACCCCAATGATATGTACCAATGGTATGCTGGTTTTACTTAATTTTAGAACTATATAGAATTGGATCCATTCTTCGGCATGTTATCAGCATTCAAATCCACTTTGAAATATCTTAAACTTGAAACATGTTTAATGTATTCAAAAATTTCATGTGTACAACTGACCAACTAAACCTATTATGTTTAAAAGTTACAACTGTCCAGACTGCAGAGCAAAAAGGCACTGCCCCAGTATTTAGAAACTCAGCAATGAATTATTTTTTGTGAAATGCTTTATGCTTTGTTTGCATCTTCTTCAAATGGTTGAAATTAAATAGAGGAAAAAATACAGTTCTTCACAAGGCAGGTTCTCCACTTAGAGCAGAAGTCAGGTCAAAATAAGAATTTTAATACTTCACAAGAGACACAAATCTAGAAAAAGAATAAAGTTGATAGTGTGGTTTTTCTGTGAAGCAGATACGTTTCTGAGTGCTCACTGATGATGAAGGGGATACATATCTCACATATTCTGTAATTTGCATCTCTGCTAAAATTCAAGAAACATGACAACGATATACCTAAAACATTTCTAACTACAAGGAAATCACAAAAAAAGGTTAATGATACTCGCAGATGTTGAAAGGTATAAACATCTATCATACTGAGAGACATATCTGTGATTATTTGTCATATTCTGTAATCAGTATCTCTGCTAGAAGCTGAAAATGCAAGATACATGGCAACAAGATGCCTAAAGCATTTCTAACTACGAACAAATTACAGGAAAACTGCTACCAATGTTTTCTCATTATATGATAATATGCCATTTCTAGAGCACAGTCATCTTTGCACAAAATCTCAAATTTTTTTGTAACTAAATATTGTAAACTAAGACAAGTGAGGATAGCTAAGGCAATGAAAGGACCAATTTTGAATGGCATGAACATTGAGTTAAATATGGATGACATAGTCTAGAAGTTAGCTGGAAATTTGAAAGTGTTTGTAAAGAAAGGAAGTATAAAAGATGTTACAGTAGCATAAAATAGGTGGATGCTATGTAACAGTAGGGAAAAATTACGAAAGAAAAAATATAGAAGAAAGATATGGAGTATGCAAGCGGAGCACAACGTTTTCAGGGCAGAATGGGTGAAATGGAAAGTTTAAACAAAGGAAAAAAAAACAAACCCTTACGATTCTCCTTCGCCGCCACATGCCTGAAACAACACAAAGATATTTAGGGTTTCCACGGTTTACTAACTTAGGCGCAGATCGGGGAGATTTTCTGGCACAAAATATCCCGGCTCGAGGAGATTTTTCGGCATGATTAATCCGGCGTGAGACTTTTCCAGTAAGCAAGCCCACAATAAAGACCCTATCGGCTTCGACGTGATTAATCCGGCGTGAGACTTTTCTGGTGGGCAAGCCCACAATAAAGAGCCTATCAGCTAATTAAATCAATTCACTTTTATTTCTAAATTAAAAGTAAAAAAAAACATAATAAGTATCTTTATATAGTAATCATTTTATTTTTTATTTTTATACGTAGTAGAAAAGATTTGAGATGCATCTCTTTATATTAAATCATTTCATATCTATTTTTAAATGTAGTGAAAAGATTTACTAGACATTGCTTAGTTTAAATCACTGAAGTTTTATTTTTAATCTTATGAGGAAACACCTAGTAGACATCTCATTATCACCAATAAAAAAATCTAACACCAGAGGGACATGAGTCGTTCTTACCCTGTCATTTTTAGCGGCAATGGCTTGAAGATGTTGTTCAATGATGGAGATGAAGTTGTCAAGAGAAGTGGCATCTTGCTCCATTTCTTGAAGAAGCCCCAAATCCATTGCAATCTCATTTTCCGAGGAACAAAACGCAGAGCAGCAACAGTTGCCCATTGCAAAAGTAAACAGAAGATAAAGAGATTTGCGTAAGATAAAACACTCTGGGAGTTCACACTACAGAGATGGAGAGAGAAAATGTACTTACAAGAAAAAGACTACCTAGTGGGCATCTTTTTATATTAAATCATTGTACTTACATTTTTAAGTTTTAAACAAAGAATATTTCAATAATTATATTGAGTAAATGTTAAAGGGGTTCATTGATCTTTTCATAGAGTTAAATGATTTGAAATGAGCTTTTCAATGATAAATCTTATGGAGAGAGAAAATGTTCCAAAAGGGTAAGTCTTATGAATGGAGAAAATGTGCAAGGTGAGAAAATTAGATAGAAAAGAGGGTAAGTTTGAATTTGAGAAAAAATGTGGAAATACAAAATATTAAATAGAGAAAATATGGTAGGTAAGAACATTAGATAGAAAAGAGGGTAAATTTGAATTTGAGAAAAATGTGGAAATACATAATATTAAATAGAGAAGTATGAATGTGAATGTGACATAAAAAGAGAGACATTTATGATACAATTGAAGAATCTTACATGACAATAAAGTGAATGTCCACCAACAATCTAGTCGAGCAAGGAAAGGAAACTTCATGGAAAATACTTGATGGGCATCTTTTTATATTAAATCATTGTACTTTCACTTTTTACATGGAAGTTCCCTATTCAAACATGCCCAGACTAATTTTCACAATCCACGATGTGCAACATATTAGAGGCGTGCAAGATGATGGAATCAATCTTCGCCCTCATTTTTTACTGTTATAATTTTTTTGCAAGCAAGCTTTAGGTCCAGGCACTCTACCATTGATCACTACATCACCCTTAGACACTTGATTGAGAAATTTCAGGACAGTCAAGGTGAGGAAGCTTATTGCTATTTTGTAGACTTTAAGAAAGATTTTGACACGATGCCTAAGGAGAAACTATGGAATAGGATGGAAAAATTAGGCATTCCAAATGTGTATAGAGTAGCTATTCACAAGTTGTATGAGAAGGTTAGTGCTAAAATTAGAACAAGTGATGGTGTGCCAGAATGTTTTGGCAGCGACATTGGAGTTAAGTAGGGTTTCCCTTTATCTCTCACGCTTTTTGGGCTAGACATTGATAATTTGGAAGCTTGGTTAAGCAAGGCAGGTGGGGATGGTATTCAATTGGCCAATTACGTAGTAAAATTACTTCTATATGCTGATGATCTTATTTTAATTTCAAAAATAACTCATGGGTTATGAGAACATTTGAAAAATCTAGAACACTTTTGTCGGGAAGTTGGGATGCAAGTTGACGAGGAAGCAAACCCGAGACACAGAAATACACTCACAAAACAGAGAATAATATTTTATTCATAAATATTGAACTTCTTACATGCAGAGGATCTCAAATCCCCAAGCTCTGTATTACATGCAAATTACTAACTTACAGAAAATTACCCAGATCCCCTTTCACAGCATGCGAACTTCTTTTCCCAAAAAGTTCCCCAAAAATTAGAAACAAGTCCCTAAATAGACCCATTTCGGTTTGGAACCAAAAACAACCTTCGAGATAAGATTTTTGACGATTTGGCGCCAAAATTACAATTTGAAATTCAAGATAAATTCATAGTTGAAAATTAGCACATTTTTAAAATATGCACCAACTTCCGGCAGCCATAACTTTTAATCCGACCGTCGGATCTTCAATGATAATACCTTTTCGGAAAGCTCTCGAAAAGATGATTTTTTGCAAAGTAGGCCTTTGGCGGACTACTTTGGTGTTTTCGCAAATTTTTAGGCCCATCCGGGATCATTTGGTGCCTCAAACTGAGCTCGGAAGGTTTTTCAGGTCAAAAAGCAGAAATTGGAACTTGAATAACTTTCAAGTCATGAATGATCTTGATTTGATTCTTTCACCAGACTGTGTATTTTTCCATCCTGAACCTTCCCATAAATTTCTGCCTTCCCACTTCAATGCAACCCCGCTTAAAAGAAGCAGCTGAGCGTAAAAAGCGTAAAAGCAATTCGAAGTTGGAAACTCTTATTCGACGAAAAGGGTATCCAGAAATACAAAAACATCTACAAAAAGAAAACAACAGGAACAAAAATGGAAATCATCTTTTTGGGTGATGCAAGATTGCCCTCACACCACTGGATGCTCCTGCATCACAAGTGAACACCACCAAGACCAAAATCATGGTTTTCTCATTGAATAGAAAAGATAAACAACATACCTTTCTTTCTGAAGGTAGCCCACTTGATATAGTGAAAGAGTACAAATATCTTGGGATTAACTTTCACTATAAGCTCAGTTGGGAGAATTGTAGAACGAAAAGGATATAGGGAGGTTGGAAAGCCTCTTACCTGCTTCAAAATAGATGTAGAAAATCCAAACTTTGGGATTGGAAAACCAAGAAAACCCTCTTTGGTTTACTTGGCACATCAGTTGTACTTTATGGGTGTGAAGTGTGGGAAGCAATATGTCAAAGTGCAATTGGAGACAAATAGAAAGAATCTAAAAACACTTAATAACAAGCAATCTCAAAGTTAAAGCCATAGTCCCATATGAAATTCTTTTAGCTAAAGCGGGGCTTTTCTTTTGGAAGAATTGGCAATGACCCGATTGATAAGTTATCTAAAGAAGGTTGAAAACATGGATAACCATTGGTGGCCCAAAATGGTTATGGAGGAGATGCTAGATCGTAGAAAGAAAACTTGGATGAAGTAGAACAACAAGTGGTTGAACAAGTGGGACATCAAATTACAAGAGTGTCCTAGCACCAATAGTGAAATAAAAAATTATGTGAGGGAAAAATTTAGGACTACCATGTGGTAAAAAAAAATTGGGCAAAAAAATGCATACTACATCAAAGAGTTTAACCTGACAAAGGATCATGGTGAAAACACCTATTTAGGGGCTACTATTAAAGGGAAAGCGACGTTGTTATTTGCACAATTGAGGACGAGATCGCACCATCTTAGGTGTGAGATTGATAGATGGAAGTTACCTAAGGAAACTTGGGAAGAAAGAACTTGCATATTCTACAACAAGGGAGTGGTGGGGATGGAATGGCATTCCGTCATGGAAGGCACAACTTATGAAGATATTTGTAATCAGTATGCAAATAGTTTGGGTGTGGACAATATGCAACAATTATTTGAGGATAAAATCAACCAGACGACCAACCTTCTAGTCAAAATTAATATCTGGACATCTGACTTGGAAAAGAGCATGAAAACAAATTAAGTTGTTTGTCTCGGTCCCATAGACTATTTAGTCTCATGGATGTCATTAAAATCTTTCATTTCATCCTTTGTCGTTTCTCAGGAAAAAACATCCACATTACAAATATTTAATGTTGACACACGTGAGAACAACAAATCATCCCATCAACTTTATTTTATAAGGAAATCTTGTCTTGTTTAGTCTTGTCAAAAGCTTGTAGCCACTTGATTTTGATTTTATTGCTATTATTTTTTATTACTTAGTCTTCCAATTAATATTTTTAATATTAAAAAAAACATTTGATAAGTTATTAGAGTTTTTTTAAGTTTTAATAAATTTATGTTTATATTAAATATTTTAATTCACATTAGTTATATTTAAAATTCAATGAAATAAATAATTTTTCATATTTTAAATTAATTTTAGAATTTATTGTTATAAAAGTCAATATTAAAAATAATAAATAAAATAAAGTCAATATTATCTATATCTAAAATTATGAATTGACATTTTATCTTTTTAATAGGTTTAATTTTATTTTTTTATTTTTTAAATTTAATTTTGCTTGCAATTTTTAATATTAAAATATTTGATTAGTTATTAGAGTTTTTTTTTTAAGTTTTAGTAAATTTATGTTTATATTAAATATTTTAATTAACATCAGTTATATTTAAAATATGAAAAATTAAATCATATAATTTATTGTTATAAAACTCAATATTAAAATAATAAATCAAACCAAATCAATATTATCTATATCTAAAATTATGAATTGACTTTTTATCTTTTTAATAGATTTAATTTTTTTTGTTTTTTCATTTTTTAAATTTAGTTTTGCTTGCAATTTTTAATATAAAAATTAAAATTTTAGTTTTAACAATTTTAATATAGTTTATTTTTATTTTTACTATTTAATTTGAAGTATGTTCTTAATTTTTATAAATTTTATTTCTTTAACAATTTAATTATATTTACACTTAGTTTTGTAATAATCTTTTTACTCGTGAATACTGATTTTATCTTTTTCAATTAATGTTCATATTGTTTGTAATATATTAATTATATTTTTAGGTATTATTTTATTACACTTTTAATTATATTGTTTAATTATTTATTAACTCAATAAATTTATTATTTATTATTTTTTAAATAATTTGTTTTATCAATATTTTGATTTTAATATATTTTGACTTTGTACTTCATTTATTCTACATTTTAATTTTTTAATTTAGATTTAACTTTGAAATTTATTTTATTTATTTATTGTTATGAAATTACAAATTATAATTAATATTTATTAGAATTAATTTAATTTATAATTATTTGTGTTATTAAAAAATTTATTATTATTGAATAATTATATTTTGAATTTTTATTCTAATATATATAATAAATAAATTTTATTGAGCGAGAGAGAGAGAGAGAGAGAGAGAGAGAGAGAGAGAGAGAGAGAGAGAGAGAGAGAGAGACTAACTTTTGATTAGTTGCTTCATGCCAACAATCCAAGGATACCACATGTCCCTAGGGAGTTATCCTTAGGGTAGCATGTCATTTGATTAAGGATATGATAATTCATCTTTCAAACCTCATCAGTGTACCCATTGCACATTTAAGGAAGATAGAGATAAGATATAGAGAGAGGAAAAGGGAGAAAAATAGAAAGAAAGGAAGAGAGAGAGGGGGGATGGATATAGAGATGAAGAGGGAGATACCAAAAGAGAGGAGAGAGAGAAAAGATAAATAGAGAGATAGAGAGGGAGACAAAGAGATATATAAAGGGAGATTGAAAGAGAGATGGAGAGATAGAGGTAGAGGTAGAGATATAGAAGAATAAATAGGGATAGAGAAAAATATAGAGATAGTAAGAGATGAAGAGCATGAGAGAGAGGAAAAGAGAGAACAAAAGAAACATAGATAGATATAAAGTAACATAGAGAGAGTGAGATAAAGAGAAATAGGAGACAAAGATATATAAAAGTAGAGAGATCAAGAGATAAAGAGAGAGAGAGGGGAGAGATAAATATGGACAAAAAAAGAGAGTAATGTAGAGAGGTAGGGGGTGAGAGAGAGAAGGGAAGAAAATATATATAGAAAAATAGGGGAGAGAGAGGAAAAGAGAAATTGAGAGATAATGAGAAACATAGAGATAAAGAGGGAGACATAGATGATAAAGAGCATCTCTCTTTCTCTTCCCATGTATATATATAACTTCATATCTCTATATATTTCTATCCATCCATCTCTCCCTCTCTCATTCTCTCCCTCTCTATCTTTTTCTCCCTCTCCCTCTTCCTCTCTCCTTCCATATCTCTCTTCCCCCTCTCTTTTTGACTATATATATCTCTCTATCTCTCCTTTTCTAGATCTCTATCTCTCTCTCTATCATTTCCTCTTTCTCTATCTCTTTAATTTTCCTCTATCCTCTCTCTATTTCTCTCCCTCTCTCCCTCTCTCTCTATATATCCCTCTTTATCTCTATCTCCATATCTCTCTCTCACACACAGATACACACTCCACATTTCTCCCTCCCTATCTCTATCTCTATCTCTCTCCCTCCCTTTGTCTATGTCTCTCTATTTTCTTCATCATGCCCACTCTCTCTCTCTCTCTATATATATATCCCTATCTCTCCCTATCTAGATCTCTATATATTAAGCTATATCTCTCCCTTTATACCTATCTCTCCTCATCTCTCCAACCTCTCTCTCTCTACATCTCCTCTCTCTCTATCCCCATCTCTCCATCCCTCATTCCCTCCATATCCCCCTATCTATCTCTCTATCTATTTTCATCATATATCTCTAGATATGTCTCCCTCTCTAGATCTCTCTATCCATTCACTTTTCTCCCTCTCTATTCATCTCTCCCTTTTCCTAGACCTCTATATCTATATCTCTTTGCCTCACTATCTCTATCTCTACATATTTCTTCTTCCATCTCTCTCTCTATCTCTATCTCGACATCTCTACATCTCTCTATACATCACTTGGACTATATCTATCTTTATATTTCTATCTCTCCATCTCTATATTTATCTCTTCCATCTTTGTCTATCCCTCTCTCATCTATCCCTCTCCTCTATGAACCCCTCTCCATCTCCATCTTCATCTCCATCTCCATCTCCATATCTATCTTCCTCTTGACCTCTCTCTCACTTTTTCCATTCTATATCTCCCTCTTTTTATCCTTATCTCTCCCTCTATCTCCCTCTCTCCCTATTGCAAGAATAGTGTGATCCTGTCGGTAATGAAGTCTAATTATCTTTCTAATTTAAAGGTTATATTTCAGTCATGTTTGGATCCCTATAAGTGGATGCATTTTTAATTTGAACTTATCACCTCTCTATTGAGACCTTTGTTACACTGTAAACAATATCATTTGCTAAATGGCCTACCAATTGACCTCATGTATTACACAAATGTATGCAAAATATAGAAAAAAATATCCCTAATTAAAATTCTAGACCTCTTCAGTGTAACCATTGTACACCAAGGTGCGATTGACAGTAGTAAATATTCTTTTATTTATAGTGAAGAATATTTGAGTAAATACATGAATTACATGTTAAAGGGTTCTTCATCTTTTGGTAAAGTTGAATGGGTTGAAATGAGACCCCCTTGAGTATAAGTCTTATTAAGTGAAAGGCCAATGACACAAATAAAAGGGGTAAGGTCGAGGTTGTACAATGAGCAACTTTGGCATAATAGATGCCCCTCAATCCTTGGCTCTTAGCCAAAGGGGTATTATCTTATACCACCAATAAAAAAAATGAGGTTGCGATTGTGTAACAAGCAACTTTGGTGGAATGGACATGTACCTTTAATTTATTAGCTCTCAATCAAAAAGGTGTTAACTTAGACCACCAACAAAAGGAGTGGGGTCAAGAATTTGGGTGCATGAAGAGGAGAAATTTCAGCCAAAAATAAAATATCAATGGGAATGGGTACCCATTTTACATGTTTAGGAACAAGATCTTAAGCCTTAAATCGAGATCCCATTCCTAAATCATGAGTACTTGTTCTAAAAAAAATGAAATTCTAACCCGCTTTTTTATTTGGTTTTAGGCTCAAGAAAGACTTGGACCTACAACTAAAAGACCGAGGCAATGCCAAGAGAAATAATTGACTTTGGCAATATAGTTGATGGCTTTGTTTTTAGAATTGGTTTATGAAATTAAAACTCATTATAGATCGTGATGTCTACTATTTTAATATGTATTTTCTTATGTCTGGATTGTGCTTGCTATTTTAATTCATTTCCATGAAAACCGGTCCATAATTTTGGAATGTCATGATTTTTATTTTTTAATAATTTGTGTTTATTTATTTTTGTAAAAAGAATTATATGACATGTTAATCTACAAACAATTCTATACATAATGAAAATTTCAAAAAATGATTAGTTTAGGTCAAATTGTGGTGTCTATACACAATGATTTTCAAAAACAACAATCGGGGTCAATAAAAAATTAATAAAAATAAAAAATATTTAAAAAAAATGAAAAATATCCTCATCAATCTTCAATCTGTTACACATCTTTTCCCAAAAGGAATTAGAAAAATAATTTTATTTAGGTCAAATTATGGTGTCTTACACATACCTGGTATGGTCTTAAAAAGTGATTTTTAAAAAGTGGTTTTTATGCATGTTTATTAAAAATTAATTCGTATCATTTGGGTATTAGAATAAATTACATATTTGGAAACTAAATTCAAAATATTAAATTTCATATTAGTGATCTTTTTCAAGGTTCAATGTGTAAGTGCTTAAAATTTTTAGTGGAAGTGTGACAAATTCTGAAAATCAAGAAAAACACTTCCATTTTTTAAACATTTTGTGGACCCAACTTTTTGCACATGCCCATAAGAAAAATAATATTTAATAAAGGTTAATGAATAATTAGATATTTTAAATATATTTTATATCTATTTTTAATCTCTCCTATTAGTAAATAGCCAATGAGAATATATAATAAAAAAATTGAGCAACATTATAAGCGAGGTGTGGAGCATAAGATCGACTTCAAGGAGTTTTTGCAGTTCATGGAAGCCAATCCAAGGATGTTTGAAGATAACATCATGATTAGATTAGTTGAAATTGAGGATGGCATAGGCTATCTATATCACCGATGTCATATGGCTTTGTAAATCTGTTTTGGATCAATTAAGGGAGCTACCCCCTTTGGTAGTGCTTACCTAAAAAAAAATTAAAAAAAAATTGAGCAACAATCTTATAATCTACATTTAATTTTCTATTTTAAATAATTGTAAAAAATGTTATTTATCTTTCTTTCTATTGATTCATACTAAGAATAGTTAGTATAAAAATCAAAATCTTCTTTATCTTTTTTGTAAAATACATGTCTAATCCAATGTATTGAATTCATTAAATCAAATTTCAAGTCTACTAATGGTACTAATGATGTGAGATACATCATAATAGTCATTTTCTATCCAACAAGGTAAGTTAGTATGAAAATAAATTTTGGCATTAAAATGAAATTAAATTTAAAATTATTTCCTCCTTAAATGATATTTCTAACAATAATCAATTTATTAGACACAAAAAAATTCACTACACTTATTACAATATTGGCAAAAAACATGACGCAATATGTCTCTTGTTTAAAAATGAACACTCACACCTTTGGAGGATGCAATACATGAGCCGATAGGAAATTTAGAGGGGCATATAGATATTTGACATCAAAGTAGTTTCAAATCAATTTTATCATTACAAAAGTAGATGTGCATAGATTTAAATCAAGTAGGAAAGGAGGTCATATTGTCTTGAGTGAGGATTCATTGAGATTATACTATAATTTAATATTAATATGAAAAAATATCAAATATTTAAAGTTTTGCGTTAGTATTAAAGTGTTTGTAATTAACAAAAATAAAATTCATGATGGTATTTTATTATTACTCATTAGTAATTGTCTACAATTTATTGAAATTTTAATAGTCTTTTATTGTTAGGGACTTGTGATTTTGTTCATAGAAACCGAGTTTCGCTTAAAATGTCAAAACTCAATGTTTATCTATTTTTTTATTATTTATATAATGAACAATTGCTAAGAATCCACAAGAGCCAAGTTAAAAATAATGAAAAATATTGATTTGTCTTTATCTTTCTTTTCAAATTGCATGAATTACCAAATGATTTTTTTATTTTCTTACAAGAATTACTCAAACTTGATTTGATATAATTTACAATTCCTCCAAACCTACTACTCCACATATTTTACCCCACAAAGAAACCAATTAAGTCCCTCCATAATAGAAAGTGGAATTTTGTTAATTGACCACCCAACTTGATTAAGAATCATTTCTCTTTGAAGAGGGAGCCTTGGCTATTCAATGTTAGAATCCTCAAATTTAAATGGATTTTATTTTTCTAATATAACAATTTTCCTAGTTTTGAAGAAGGATACTTTTCCAATCATTCCTTGCTTCTTCCTTTTTAGAAAGTGATTCACAATTTCCTATGATATTAAATATATGTTATTAAAATCTAATGTTCCCTTTAATTTGGGAGTTTTGTGGAGAAGGTTCCATTGGAAAGAAAGGAAAACCTCCTTAGTATGCACACCACTCTTTTCTTGTTATAATATATTTTTATTTCATCTTATAGGAGAATAGTTTCTTTTTAAATCAATATTGAACCACTGGTAACATATTAATGGAACTAGATTGTTTCTAAATTCTTGTTCTACATTATAAAAAAAAATATAAAACTTTTTTAAGTCAATGTACAAGGTATTCTATTATTTTAAAGTAAGACTATATATGATCAACTTAAATTTCTTGGCATGTCATTTCATGGTCACTTCTTGTGAACATTGTTGTTATCATCTTTTATTTGTATTAAAATATTTAGATACATTTTCAGGTCAGGATCATGGGGGACCAAACAATGTTGATGTTACAAAAAACATGACATAAGGAAGGCAAAATAGTGGAATTCATGTTTAACTTTTTAGTTGGGTTGGTAAAAAGTGCATTTGCTATGGTAAACACCAAAGCAAAATGGATATTAACAGATATCTATATGATATTAAGCAACAAAAACAGAGCTTCAATTTGTAAAAAATGGATATCCATTATTGAGACACTTATAGTTTCTTAGAGACTAAGCCATGTATATTAATTATTATAATATTATATATTATATAATAACATATTATTATTATATACGATAATAATAATATAATATTATATATTATATAAAAATAATATATTATTATATATTGATGCTTTGATGAGGAGATTCTGGTATGGATTAAAAATTCCCCCGATTCTGGGGTGAAGGTGGACAAAGGACAAAAAATCTTAGGAAGAATACACGGTGGAAGGCCCCTAAATTTGGCTGGTGTAAACTAAATTTCGATGGGACTTCTCGTGGCAATCTTGGGCCCTCTAGTGTAAACCTTGCGTCTTAAGGAATTGGGATGGTAAAGTTCTTGGGGAGTTAGGTTGCCCCTCTCTTGCAAGGAACTAACAATGTTGCAGAATTTCAAGTCCTACTTCTGGGTCTTTATCTTTGTTTGGAGGCGAAAGTAGAAAATATTGAGATTGAAGGGGGCTTTGCTCTAGTTATCAATGCCCTCAAAATAAGGTGTGTGCAAACTAGAAGTTGCAAGCTATGTTAGAATCAATGTAATTCTTTCTGAAATCTTTTAGTGATTACACTATTGATCATTGTTACAAAGAATGCAATGCTGAGGCAAACAAATTGGCGAATACTAAGGCTGATGGTTCCACTATGAAAATTTTGAATAGTGAAGGCCTTTAATTAAGTTCTTTTCGGATTTGCTCTAGGTGGTGTTGGTTCGTACTTGGTTTGGTGGTTTGGCCTTTCTTTATCTAATGGATTCAGGTGCTTTTGTTTTTGGTGTCCTTTGAAATCTTTATGTTTTTATAGGTGTGCATCGTTCTGCTTCATTTTCAAAGTCGGGTAAGTATTAATTCACTTTTGGTCGGAGGTTTGCTTTATTTTGGTTGGGCACAATAATGCACCCATTTGGAGACACTTCAATTAGCTGGGGTTTTATTTCCCACACGAGCGACATCCTTGTTCCTAAGAGCCGAATACGTTGGAAAGTGTTTGTCATTTGTGATCGTGGCATGTGTTAATTTTTGTGTACGTTGGACTGGCTGGTTTCCTTTTTAAAATGCTTCGGCCCTCCCTATTGTTGCATAATTTTGGATGGGTGTGATGATGGCATTAATGGATATGCCTGTTTGTCTATCATCTACACGCAAATAAACAACTAGCTTTTCAGGGCAAGATTACAGATCATAGACTAAAGAAGCCATTAATTGAAAGAATTGTGGGTGCTACAAGCGGTGAAGTTGATTTTAGGGGAAAGGTTTGTTGAATCTGGTGAGGGTTTCCACGTTAACTCTGATATTTCTTCCCGTTTTGTTGCTGATTTACTAGATATACATCTATCAAAAGCAATGGTCTTAGATATGGCAAAAACGGTTCTCAAAGTTGACCTATTTGTGGGTGTTGAAGACTGGCTGCTAGCCATCAGACTCCACATTTGACTGTATTTATTAATTTATTAAAAATTAGAATGCAATGTGTTTTTTTATTTTCAATTAATTAATAAATACAGTCAAATGTGAACCCTGATGGTTGGGTAGACATTGTCGTTGAAGACGTGGTGGTTCAGGTGCAGCTTGGTGTTGGCATCCCACGTCCCAACGAACTTCATCTCCTTCTTGAACCTGAGTGGAACCCTAAACGCTACTCCTTCCTCTTGGACGTTAAGGGTGAGGAGCGTTGGTGACACAGTGACTAAACTGTTTAGGGTGCTAACTTCCTTAAACACATTTTTGGGTAGGAACCTATTGGAGAGTTTGAATGGGTCAGGGATTTCACAGCTTACCTGCAAAACGAGTTTGGGCTACCTGCCTGAACCTCGACCCTTGGAACTATCTGGTTTTTTTGGCAAAGGTTGTTTTGGTCAATCATTTTAGTTTTGCTATATGCTAGCTTTCTCCCCTATGTGGTTGTGCTTAAATGTTCTTGACATGGTCAGTTTTTTGGTTCGTTGTGGTGTTTTGGGTTTTCAGCTCATAGTTGTTTGTGATGAGTTGGGTTTGTCATTTGTGTCAATAGTTTTTGGTGAGCTATAGGTTTGGTTTGGATAGTATCGTAGGGAATAGAATAGAATAGAAGACTTTTAATGTCCACAATACTAAAAGAAAGCCTATGGGATAGTAACCCTTGCTATTTTAGTATTTTGAAGTGTTGTTTTCCTGTAGTTTATTTGATAATGAGCTCTCCTATACTGCCGACCCATTCCATGCTAAATAAATCTTGAAAATTTATAGCTATTAACCCACTTATGTAGCTTCCTTTGATGCCACTATTAGCTTTACAATCTAGGATAAAATGTTTTTCTATTTCCACCTACCCTGTTGCACATAAGATACAAACTATCTCTTCCCAAACTTCTTTTGGCCTCCTTGTAGGTCGAATGGTGCCTTTTTTGGTTAGTGATACATTATGTGTTCATTCTCACAACAGTCAACTATGAATTCACAATTTTGGGTGGGTGGATGTGGCTATCTGTTGCTTTAGGGTTGTTGGGGATCAAAAGGCTAGGTAAGCATTTTTACCTATCTCATTCCAATCGGCTGGTTATGTCTCCTATGTCAAGGGGCGATGTGAAAATTGGGAAAGCAAGGCCAATATACTATAAAAAGGGTTTTACTTTGCATATGATTGTAAGGCTCTCCATAGCCATTTTGATAGCTAGAGCAAAATGGGCAACTAAGAAAATGCCTCATCATGTTGTAACTATGCTTTCAAATTAATAAAAGTTTTTCTTATGCATAAAAAATATTATATATTATATAATAATAATATAATGTTATATATTATATATTCTATTTTAATAATAAAATATTATTATATTGTAGGATATTGTAATGCTAATATTAATATTATATTATCATAAATATTATTATTAATATATTAGTATGATAACATTTAAATAATATTATATTGAAAGATCCCTTATCAATTCTACCCTGAATTTTTTAGTTTTGCCCTCTTGCCATAATGTCAAACAGTTGTCTTGCATGGTCTGTTTTGGTTTTGTTGATTTTTTGTTTGAGTTTCATTGCTTGTTTTTCATTGTGGATTTATAGAGGAAAGCATAAAAATGAAAGAGAATTATTACATAAGTGAAAAACAACAATTACAACTCAATAGAACCCCTTTTTTCAACTATATCAGATTTGATTACAAGTTTCAGAGGTTTGATATACATTATATCAGACTGTAACAATAGTCTAAGACCCTTATATAATGTAATATTTGACTACCCAAAATGATAAACACATAATTGGATGTATAGCTCCAATTATAGCTTGATTATTGAAGTCAAATCATGAATCACTTTGTTGTAACAACTTCAAACGATATGGTTGAGTATGATGATGAAATAAGTGTTATAGAGGATCACCAATGGGTTGGAAATAATGATAAAATTCAAGAACATCAACCTTTTACCAAACCCTAGGTGCCTCCCAAAGTACCCAACAAGCAGCCTTGACCAAAAATCCACAAATAAGGTACCTAATTGAAGGTAAATTGTTGTCATGGAAGAATATGCAATAAAATCAAATACCCATGCGCCTTAGCTACCATAGACTATCAAAATCTACAATTATTTTATGATAACTCCCTATTGCAGTTAATTCTAAGTGCATATTAACCTTTAATTAAGTCTAATGATGCCCAAATGGAAACCCAAAGTAGATTTCCCTGTTCTATTAACTGGGTTTTCATCCAATCCACTATCCTCCAAGGGATTTCATCCTCAGAAGACCTATATGTTGCTAAAACCCTCTTCCAAGAGCTCAAACCTACAATTGCTTTTATAAAAATGAGAATAGAATACTCAAAAAGGAGCCCAACACATTGCTTTATAACCTCTCATGGAATTTTTAAATAAAATTCAATAAAATAATTTTCTTGAGGGTCTTTCCTCATCCAAAGAAAAGTGTCACTTTTCTAAAATAACTTGAGTTGCTAGGATGGGGGCACTTTTCACTATTCACCTTATTATTTTCAATTACTATTCACCTTTTACTATTCCATTAAAGAAAACCTTAATATTTTCAGTTAAACCCTTGATTCATCAATTCAACTCCAAATTGAAGGCTCATAAGGCTCCTAGCTAAACTCCATAACACCCGGTAGGGTCACCTAACCATTTTTTTGACTTAAGAGAACCCTAATAGTAGGCCAACCTCCACTACGACTGAGTTGTCTAAGGAAGGGACCTTAGAGTTCTCTCTTCCCAAGATTGCTTGCCCCTAAGCAACTACAAAGCTGGATGTTGAAGTATCATCTCTCATTCCCACGTGGCATCCTCCAATGGCAAGTCTCTCCAACAAACCAAATACTCTCTAATCACTTTTCTCCTCAACCTCCTCTCCCTCATGTCCAAAATCTCTGCAAGAATCAAAACCAATCAACCCTCCTCATCCAATGGAGGCAACTCATGTGAAGAGACAACATGTTGTCCAAGAGCCTTCTTTAGGAAAGATACATGAAAGACATTGTGTATCTTACCTTTAGAAGGTAACTCAAGCTCATAAGCTACCTCTTCAATCCTCCTCAATACTCTGTATGGATCATAAAACCGAGGCTTGAGTTTCTTTTCCCCACTCTTCTTAAGCGTACTTTGTCTATAAGGTTGTAGGCACAAGAAAAACATTTCTCGAACCTCAAATGTCCTCTTAATCTTATGCCAATATGCATACATCTTCTACTAATTTTGGACGTGCCAAATATTATCCTTAAGTTCCTTAAGGATATCATGTCCATATTGTAACCAATCCTGAGCTCTAGGCGCTCTACTATCACCCAATGCTAAGTCCACAAAAGATAAGGGAGTCATACCAATAGACATGCAACAAGTAGTATTATAACAATGCTTAGCCATATACAACCTTACCATCCATGCCTTCTGTTGAACCAAAACATAGTTACATGGATAACCCTCAAGCAAACACCAAACAGCCTACAGCTCCACTCCTATTAAAATATTCAAACGCCACAAACCATGAAGCAACATATTGAAATCCATGTGAAATAATTTACCAAGCAAATCAATACCTGGTTCCCAAATCAAAATATAAAACCTATTGTATGAGATGTAGAACATCAATACAATGTGAAAATGAACTCCCACATGCTAAGAAACCAACACAAATGGCCACCAAGCCTTGTTGTCATAACTCAAACCAACAACATACGTTGTCATCTAATCAAAGCAAATCAAAATTACCCATCTCATACCTTATGTCCCTCCAATAGGCTTCATGCCACACACTCCCAAGTGACTCAAAAGTTGATGTAGACCATGCTAAATTTGGAAGTGTGCAATGGAAACCCAAGTAGGACAACCACTAATCCATGAAGTACCAAATAAAATGAAGTCACCTACCAATGAATATATCACTGCTATATCATAAGATATTGGTGACATTTAACCACAGAGAAGTTATGGATGCCATCAACACCCATCAGAGACAACCCTTGAGTGGCCAATCCACTATGCACTTCATCAAAAGAATCTTCATCATAATCATGAAAATGATCAACAACAACTAAATTTTTTGAATTGGAAAACCTTTGTTCATCATCATCTATGGATTTGTGAATGTCCTGAATTTGTTGAAGATGAAGTTTAGCTTGTTGAGCCAACATCTTAGCTCGCTTTGTCTTTTCTAACCATCCTTCATTCAACTTTTCGGACTACTCTATATGAGCTACACCAAAGTGTCTAAAATCAGTCTTATGATAAGATGCATCATATAAATTACCACGACCAATGCATGCATCTTGTGCACCAACATTTATTGACTCTTCTTCACAAGTTTTTCCATGTGTAAGGGTAGCAATATCATAAAAATGAGGAAGAAGAACATCACTATCCCAAATCAGACCTTTGGGATCCTCTTCTATACATGCATTATAATCATCAAAGAACATTGAGTCTTGATTCGTCTCATGCTTTTCCCAAGTGATTAGAGATGGAAGTGGCTCAAATAAATCATCATCTTGGATGCTATGATATTCAAAATCAGACTGCTTGCATTCTAAAATTTGTATTTCATTCTCAAGTGGGAATAGATAGTGGTTTTCTCCATACTGAAAATCAAAACCTTTGTCTAGCTCCATTGAAGTAATTTCATGATCCTCAACACAAGTTGAATGTTCTTCATCAATTTGTTCAATTTCTACAGTTCTTGCATTAGCATTTTTCTTTATAGAAGTAGCTATTATAAGTGATTAATTTTTTGAATTATGCAATGAATTAGACATACACAAAAGAAGACAAAGTTCAACTATCTCTTTGTCCTTATCCTTTACCAATTTGACCACCATGTCCTTGCCTCTAAGCAACTACAAGTAATCCTCTTTCATCAACCCCAAAGCCTCCTTGAAAGAGTGTGAATGTGAATGAGGGATACCATGTACCATTCTGTTTTGTCTTTCCTCTCTTTTGGTTGTCCAAATGAAGCCTTCTATGTGTTTGTGGGTGTTATCCATTCTTGACAATGCTTGAATAGTTTTATCATCCTTCACCACCAATTGATCATGCAAGTCTTCCAATTTACCAAAAGATTTTGTTCCAACTGTCCTTGGCTGCCATAGACTGATTTCTCATCATGTGTAGGGGAAGTAGAATCAATCATCATTCTAGAAGAAGCATTAAGATCACCCAATGAATCCATATCACTAGCATGTTCCATGCTTTTGTAATCTTCAAGGTTAGTGTGCACTTGCATACACTTTGCAACCCCAATTCAGAGAATTTCATGTCTTGAAGCTTTATCTTCAACATATTCAATCAAAGTATCATCATCATAAGTTGATATATTTTCCATTGCTGACCAAACCCAATATTTAGTATGGAAAACAAACAAAACATTATCAAAATGCAATACCTTCTTAGTAGACAGCCTCTTAGTCTCTGTAATTAGCTCTTTAAGACCAAATGCTTCATATGATCTTAACAATTGTTCTTTCATTGTAGGTGATGCATGACTAGCCAAATTGAAATGAAATGTGTTCCATTCCACACAAATGGATATATCACTTTTGGTTGGTCCATCAAGTGTGTAACTATGATCGTCATTATTTTGATCCTTCAAGGAGCTCTCTAAAAGACAATAATCATAAACTCTAGGATGCAAACTAGACCAAACTAAATATCCTAAATCATTCCTCCTTTCTTCTTCACACAACTAATCATGCTATTTTTGTGGGATTACCTTATAAAGCTCTTCCCCTGTATGCTCATCATCTACACATTTGATGAGGTAAAAATAACCTCATCAATATAATGGACTCAATATGCAAACCTATACTTCTTAGCCCAATTTACTCTGCCAATTAATTACCTTTAGGATAAATAATTGCTCTCTTTTTATGAATAAGCATGCAAACTTTACTTCTTGGAATTAGTTGAATTTAGCTAACTTATGTTGATTTAATGGTTTAGTCCTTGAGCATTTTACAAGTCAACTCCCACTCCCAATTACCACTCCAGTAAAAAGGGGAAATGAATGCAGATCTTAACACTTTTGAAAGAAACCGAGCGGGTGTTAGAATTCTAGGAACAAATGTTATGGGTCAAGTCTTTGTAATTCTGTTATTTTTAGTTTCAAAAAATTTATGGCTCATGTTGGGCCTCTTTAATATTTCATGTCATGGCCTTTAAAGTCCATTGGTTATTGACAATTTTTTTAAAGAATTTATCAACTGGAAAGTAGGATTTTGTTAGCCGCTTTCATATAAAAACATGTAACTGTTGCAAATAAGGAATACATAAGAATACCATTATGCTGCCAATATGTCTTTTTGAGAAAAAATGCCATACGAATGAAAAATGAGTTTTCCCTCCACTCTTTGAATTACTGAGTTATATGAATGAAGTCTTGTGAATTAAGTATCAAGGAGATTTGCAGTGCATTTGATTTGACATAGCTATAGACACACCCTAGAGCTGGCCATTAAAGGGTTATAGATAGATAGATAAGTGTTTTACTTTTCATTTTGCATTTTCTTTTAACAGATAAAAATTACAATTGAAATCCATTTTCATGTGTGTGTGTGTGTCATACTGTTAGTGTCAATCCTACAGGTTGTAGCTAAGTTCGTAGTTTCTGAATTTAGAATCCGAAGTTCTGGAGCACCTTCCTTCAGTTGTTTATGTTAAACCATTTTATGTTAGTTGTTGAATTGGTTATATTTTGCACTAGATCAATGTTTCCTAATTTCTTTACGAGTTTTACTTCTTCAGCAATTTACATGTTCTATAGATTAATTATTTCTATGCTTTCTAGCTTAGTGGTAATATTTTTTAGATTCATAGTTTTTTGCTTCTTAGTTTAGATCACTTCTAGCTTTCTAGATATATTTTTTACTACTTTCAAGTTTAGAGAATCCCTAGTTTAGAGTTTCATTTATCTGCTTGGTATTTAGGAAACCTAAGAGAGAGATAGTTGGGATTTCTTCTATTGCATATAGCCTTTGGACACTACCCAATTGATATATGAATATGTTTATTAACTAAAGTGCCAGGACCTGACAAAATTCTATCACTTTTTGGTGTTGTTGCCAGGGAATAGCCTTTTATAGTGTTAGTAGGAGATATCTTAAATGCCTCTTTTAGGGATAGAAATAGTCCTTTGGGTTCTTTTCTACATGGTCAAGAAAGGAGGCCCCCACGGAAGATTCATACCAAAAACCCCCCAGTCAACGTACCAGCAACAAGTAGGGAGGAAGGCAACTCAAATCAAGAACTTAAAGAGGAATTGACTGAACAAGGTCAATCTGAGACCTTCCCACACACCCCAGAAAGAGAACATACAATTGTAGAGGAGTATATTCCTTTGCAAACTCTAGAACCTCACCCAACTGAGCGAATTTCAGAAGAGGATCGTATCCCTTTCAATGTCATGGGTGACCGTAAAAATGCTTCCAACGATAATGATAATCCACCACCATGCACATTTACTTACCTGATTGCTATTGATGTAGATGACGATACGAAAATGAAAAATATCTCACAGGATTTCTTACCAACCTTCATGGGTTTGTCTATTAAGGACCCTGATTAGTTTCTATTTGAGTTTAAATTCTTGTGTCAAACATATGACTACAAGAGTGATAATAAAAAACCCAATCTTTTCCCTTTGACTCTGAAAGACTTAGCCATGTGCTAGTTTATGGGACTAGCTTCTTAGTCGATAACCTCCTGGGATGAAATGGAGTCTGTCTTTTTGGAGAAGTACCAAAACTACTACAAGGTTAGCAATAGGAAAGAGGAATTGTTTAAGGTAAGGAAAAATGAGGATGAAAGTTTAGAATATTACCTAAACAGGTTTATCTTCTTGTCTAAACATTGTGGTGAAGTCATAAGTTTTGACATTCTAAAGAGCTTATTCCTTAAAGGTATCGATGATGAAGCTCGAAGGAGCTTGGATTTAATGGGAAAAGGAGATGTGTCCCAACTGAGACTGGATGATATTATGGAACTATGTCAAAATTTCTCTTGAACTCAAGGAAGAATCAGGAAGTCCACTCTCTTTAAAGGTTCCAATGATATCAACAAACTTTGTGAAGAGCTCGCTAACTTTAAGACTGACATTCTTGTACAGCTAAACACTACTTTAGATGAGATACAGGCTAAAACACGAAGTCCTGAAACCTTGTCCATTTATTGCCCCAGATGCCGAAACAAAAATTTTCTAAGAGAATTCCCTTTGGATAAATTTGATAAGATTGATTTTTTCCAAGTGTGTGACAAAAATCACTCCACCGACTAGTGTGAGTTACTAAATTCCATCAAAAGTTCTAAGAAAAGAACCGCCCCAGTTGAGGAAGTGAACATTGTCAATCAAAGAATTGGAGGAAAGTTTTCCTATGGCCAGAATTCCAATCCTAACTGGAGACCCCAACAAAATTGGAACAATCATCAATGGGCCGCACCTTGGCCATAGGCACCAGCCCTAGTACCTCCTAATTGGGGAACCTATCCTTGGGGACCACCAGAATGGGCTAATCAATCTTGGGGTAACCCTCAATGGCCTAACCAACCTCAACAACAGTGGTACCCTCAAAATCCCATTCCTCAATGGAATCAACCCTAGCATCAGTTTTACACTGGCCCCAAGAGAATGCCTACTCAACAACAAAAAATTCTACAACCTCCCCAGATCATGCAACAAAATGAACAAGTCAACTAGCCACCACTTCCGGCGCAACTAGTTCCCAACCCAAAAAACAATTGCCCAAATACTCTGGTATATTTTGCAGAACAAGACAATGTCATTGGACTTAATGCCATACACTGTGGAAATCTACAGTTGAGGTCTAGTAAAACACTTTTGCAACTGACTATTGAAGAAATCATTGATGAACTTGTCAAGAATCTTGCTGAGAAAAACCCCATAACACCCACATCCATAGAACCTGAGCCTGGCCCACCATCTTCAATTGGAGCTTCCAGCCAACCTCAGGAGGAGGGGGGTCACTCTCCAATTGAGCTTCCAAAGGATCCTGTGTCTAAGGACAAAATCAAAGCACCTTTTCTGGAGTGACTAAAACCAATTCTTGTGGAAGAAGCTCAGGAAATGACCTCAACCACTAAGACTGCATTGATACAAGAAATTAAATGATTGTAGATTGAAGTTCCCTTGTTATAGGCGATTAAAGAGATCCCTAAGTTAAACCAGTTGATTAAATAGTTGTGTATTAAGACCCCAAGGAGAAAGCCAAAAAAAATCAACACCATCCACATAAATGGGTACCTAGCTTACTTGTTGGCTGGGATGACCACTGCTCTAAAGTATGATGATCCAGGCAGTCCACTTATAACAATGACAGTTAATGAGGTAGCAATACCTAATGCTTTACTAGACCTTGGAGCATCCATTAATGTGATGACTACTGATGTGATGGAAAAATTGGGACTTACTGATCTACGCCCCACAACTATAGTTTTACAGATGGAAAATCAATCCATAGCTAGATTCCAAAGGGCATAATTAAAAAATTTCTTGTTAAGGTAGATGGATGGGAGTAACTAGTAGATTTTCAGATAATTGAATCCGTTACACCTAAGGAAAACTACCCAATAATTCTGGGATGACCATGGTTGGCTACTATTGTAGCCAAAATTGACTATAGGGAGGGAGGAATGACCATCTCACCTAGATCTAATAGCAAACATTTGTTTTCATATCCTCTTGCCAAACCTGGTGAACACAATAAAGTATGGGTTGATGAACCAGAAAGCCCCAACGGACAAGAGAATTTGACTTCATTGGCCATGGTAGTAATCAAACAACATGGTGAAGAATTAGAGGATGAATTGGAGAACGACATGGAAAATATTTATCATGGATTTAGGTAGTGAGGAAATGTTAGGTGTAGAAGAAATCCTAGGACGTCCAATCAACACAGATCATGCAAAATTTGATAGTGTCGATTTCATCATAATACCTTGTCCTTTGATGAACTTAGTTCCAAAAACTCACCATTTCTTTGTAGATGTTTCTTGGCTTCATAAAATTGTACCTCACTGCTATCCACTGAATACCTTGATAAGGCCCATGTACATTGTCATGTCCAACCATCTGAGAGTCAAAACTACTATGTTGCTACTATGAAAAACTTTGAACATCAACAGTTGGTTGACTGATACAAAAGAAAAAAAGATTATTTGAAACCTTGGTGAATAGATCTAAAACATTCACCTGGGACTATACAGATATGAGAGGAATACACCCTAGTGTGTGTACACATCATATCTATACTAAGGATGTTTGACCTATCCGCCAGCCACAACGGAGATTCAATCCTACTTTGAAAGACATCGTTCAAACTGAGATTGAGAAACTCTTACAGGTAGGATTTATCTACCCAATTCCTAACAGCAAGTGGGTGTCACCCTTGCTTGTAGTTCCAAAGAAGAATGGGAAATGGAGAGTGTGTGTAGATTATAGGGATCTTAATAAGGCAAACATAGAGATTATTTCCCCCTACCATTTGTGGACCAAGTGTTGGATAACTTGGCTTGGTGGAAATATTTTTCATTTTTGGATAGATTTAGTGGGTACAATCAGATGTATAGGTGGCAGCAGAATACCAGGATAAGATGACCTTCACCTGCCCTTGGGGGACATTTGCATATCGGGTTCTTCCCTTTGGGCTATGTAACACCCCTAAAACATTTCAAAGGGCCATCTTGGCTATATTTGCTGAGTTGGTAAATGAGTGTGTGGAAGTTTATATGGATGACTTCACTGTGTATGGTTCAACTTTCAATGAAGCCCTCAAAAATCTAGATAAGGTGTTAAAACGGTGTGAGGATCATCGTTTGTCCCTAAGTCATGATAAATGTTTGATTATGGTGGAACAAGGAATAGTGTTGGGACATCATATTTCAGCCAAAGGGATTAAGGTTGATCCTAATAGAATTTAAGTCATACAACAACTCAAAATCCCAAAAACTTAAACTGATGTTAGGAGTTTCTTGGGGCATGTTGGATACTACCAAATATTTATAGAAAAATTTAGCAAAATTGCAACCCCTATGTTTTCTCTCCTTCAGAAAAATGTAGACTTCATTTGGACACTTGAGTGTCATGCACTTCATTTGAAATTATCAAGGAGAAACTTATATCTACCCTTGTCCTCTGAGGACCCAATTGGAGTCTTCCATTCCATATTTATGTTGATGCATCTAATGATGCCATTGGAGTGGTTATGGGGAAAGAAGATGAGAATGGGGAAAATATGCTATATACTTCATCAGTAAGAATTTGAGACCAACAGATAAAAACTATACCACAATAGAGAAAGAATTTTTGGTTGTTGTGCATGCAATCAAGGAATTTTGACATTATGTCATAGAATATAATGTTACAGTGCATACAGATCACTTGGCCATTAAGTATCTCATTAAAAAACCAGTGGTAAATGCAAGGATAATTAGGTGGTTACTTCTCCAGGAATTCAATGTCACAATTGTTGAAAAACCAGGGAAGTCCAATGTAGTCGTAAACTTCTTATCTCGAATTAAACATGATGGCGACTATGCTCCAGTACAATATTTGTTCCCAGACAAAAATTTGTTCACCATCTCCACTAAAACTCCTTGGTTTGTCAATGTTGTGAATTATTTAGCCACTACAGAAGTACTGCCTCACTTTTCATCAAAATAGAAGAAATGCCTCATCAGAGAAAGTGCCCCTTTTAAATGGATTAATGAAATCTTGTTTCGATGTAGACTCAATATGGTTTTACAGTAGTGCATGAGGGTAGACAAGACCTATATTATCCTCAAATCCTATCGTGATGACCCTTCAGGAAGGAATTATTCTACTAAAAGGAAAACTCACAAGATTTTGGGAGCAAGATACTAATAGCCTTCAATGCACAAGGACATTAATAAATACGTTCTCCAATGTGATAAATGCCAAAGGGAAAGAAGACCATCAACCTCTAATGAAATGCCCCTACAACCTCAGGTAGTCCTTGAACCATTCAAAAAATGGGGATTGGATTATATGGGCCCAATAGACCCTCCTTCATAGGGAAAAGAATACATCCTGGTTTGTACCGATTACTTGATTAAGTGGGTGGAAGTGCAAGTCCTACGTATCACTAGGGAGGAACAGGTAGTTGATTTCCTCTACAACAAATCTTCCTCAAGTTTAGAGCCCTGAGGATAATTGTCACAGACCAGGGCCCCCAATTTATGTCTAAATTTTAGTTGACATTCACAAATCACTTCCATGTAAGCCACAAGAAGTCCTCACCCTACCACCCACAGGTAAATAGACAAGTTGAGGTCACTAATAGGGAGTTGGAAAATAATTTGAAAAAAAAAGTTTCTTTGGGAAGGAAAGACTGGGCTAGGAAACTACCAGAAGTTGTTTGGGCCTACAACACAACTTGGAAATCAACCACTGGCTATAGCCCCTATGAGTTAGTCTTTGGGAAGAAGCCCCTCTTACCCTTTGAACTCAAACTTCAAACCCTTAGGACAGCCATGGAATTGGGCATGGATCTCAAATAGGCTCAAATTGAGTGAGTTTTATAGCTTAGCAAACTAGACAAACTCCGTTTGGATGTCATCCATCAAAATGAACTGATCCAACAACAACATAAGGTTTGGCATGATAAACATATCAAAGAAAAAGAGTTCCATACTAGGGATTGGGCATTATTGTTAGATTCTAGATACAAAGATCATCAAGGGAAACTCCAAACACTGGCTTGGACCATACAATTTTTTTGAAGTGTTTGCTAATCGTTCGATCCAACTAAAACCTATTGATGGTGAGGCCCGAACTCTTCTTGTTAATGGGCACCGATTATGCATCTATCATAAACCTGTTAACAAGGATGAGTTTACAAATATGGTAGAAATGCAGGGAGAAATTTACTGCATTGAATTTGTTGTGGTAGATTTGATATAGTTTCAATAAATAAATATAATTTTCAGATTTTTTTTCATTAACTTCACTATTTGGACTTGACTAAATTTTTTTCTATGTTTTGTAGGATTTCATCTTTTTGGCAAACATAATTCCGGCGCACCTTGCTATGATGCTCTGGAATTGGTCAGCCAATTGCTGCGATGCTCCAGAGATTGTTGCTATAATGCTCTGGAACCTATACAATGGACTTGACCCACTCCTCATCCGAATCTTACTTTTTGACGAATCACTCAATGACGCTTTGAGAAGCCAAGCCCAAAATGTCACAACTTTCTTCCCTCTGGCTGCATCTTTTCAGTGATGCTCAATAATTTTGTTGTTTCTTCCTTCTGGCCATATCTTTTCAATGATGCCCCAAAATTTTGTTGTTTCTTCCTTTCGGCCGCATCTTTTCAATGATGCTCTGGAACTCTGCTTGGGTGCTCCAAAATTATGTTCAAATGCTCCAAAAACTTTTGGTTGCTACTCTAGTTGCATCTTTCAGCAATGCTCCATAAATTTTGGTTGTTGCTTCAACTACATCTTTCAGTGATGCTCTAAAAAAATTGGTTGTTGCTCCGGCTGCATCTTTCAATGATGCTCTGGAAACTTTTGGTCGCTACTTCGGCTACATCTTTCAATGATTCTCTAGAAATTTTGGTTTTTTCTCTTGCTGCATCTTTCAACAATGCTCTAGAAATTTTGGTTGTTGTCCTAGCTGCATTGTTTCAACAATGCTCTGGAATCTTTAATCTTGTTACCATGTTCCAATGACCTCTCTCTATGATGTTCTAGAGCTCTCCTTTGGTTGTATTTTTTGGTAACGATTTTTGTTTCCAATCTTTTGATTTTTCCTACTTGTTCTACATATGCCTAGCATTTGATTTTATGCCAGGGTATGTGCAAGATCATGATAGGCCAAAAAGTGGCGATATGATGGGTATGTGGTTGACAACTTTTTTTTTTCTAAAAATTGATGAAATGAGAAGGGTTTTTAAAGGAAATTCCCAACTTTCCACCAATATAAATTATGCTTTACTTTGAATTAAATAAATAATTATTATTCATTTTCTATTTGATTTACGACTAAAGTCTTGATTGATAGGTGATTGAAAACATCTATAGCTTTTCAAACGGTATCACATTTTTTGAATCTAAAACATGTGTCACATTCTATAATTTGCATACTATAAGATTAAAAAAAAAGTGAATTTCATAAAGTTTTGACCAAGTCAAGGTGGTCAGACATACGAGTTTTTATATGTTTTAAAAGTTGTAATAAAAAATTCATAATTAATTATGTACTTGGAAAAAATTATTAAAAAATATGCATCACGTCGACATGAGTCCTCTACTTATATCTAAAATCTTATAAAAAAATATTATCATTTTATTGTGGTTAGGGTTGTTAGATAGACACCTACTTCTTATTTTTTCCACTGAAATTTAAATTACTACTACATTGGAATTTCAAATTTTCACCATATAGATTTTTTTAAAAATAAACCCTAGTAGTTTAGAAACTACATTTAATTTGCTACAGATTTTATTTTGACATATTTTTGAAATAATGTAGATAACTTATTCAAATTTTTATGTCAAGTTGGCTAACTCTGATTTTTTTGAATTTTTTGACACTTAAGGGCTTGTTTTTTCCATGATGATCCTACACATACCCACCACTTCGAGATCTGCTCCCTAAAGATTATTCATCCATATCATACAAAACCCCTCCATAATAAATAAATCATTATGATACCCTTTTTTTCATAATAATTTCTGCCACTATTTCAACCATCCCAGTCATGCCATTATTATCCACTACCACCCTTGCCAACCATATGACTATCCGATTATGTCAACATAGGTAAGTGACATTCGATCTAATGACAAGACATAAGGTACGTGCAAACTTATTTATTTAAAAAAGTTAGTACTTATTTTGAATAAAGGCTTTAAGTAATTGGCATGATCCGTTCCTCCCTTTAGTTTTGAAACTTGTGCCTTTACACAATTGATAAAAGTACAACAATAGTTGTGCAATTCCCCATGAAAACATGTCATAATTGAGCAGGTCAGTAAGTTGACAAGAAAGGTGATAATTAACCTCTCCTCCATTGGGTATATCAACACAAAATTATTCTTGTTTGCAATTCAGTAAGGAAATAATTACAAAGTTATGTAGAATTTCACCGACTAAAAAGAAAATGAAGCAAAGAGAATGGGGGGAACTAAGAAGAAGTCTGAGCCAACTTCTGCAACTCTATTGTTGGCATTGGGGAATATAGCAACTTTATTTAAAAAATTTGGGTGGTTGGAATTCATGAGGAAATTTGAAGGGTATACAGAGCAACTTGTGAAGGAATTCATCAAGAATTTTATAGATGGGCAGACCATGGTGTGTGGAAAGCGATTCTGGGTAGTATGAAAATCATTGCTCGTCTTTCTAGTTGATGGAGCCTCCCAAAATTTGCAATTTCTAAGCAACCTATAGACCTTGTCTACATTTTAAACCCTTGTCCCCATGAGTGAGTAAGGTTTTTCCTTGAAAGCCTTCAGGTCTTCTAATGTTACGTTGACTTTCCCTGCCGGTTTCTAGTTCCTTAAGTCATTACTTGAGCCATCATATATGTTTGGATACCATCCCCTTAGGTATAGAGCACTGGTCACTCAGTCGATCACCGATTTTATTTGCATCCCAAAGTCAGGTGTTATTTTTTCCAAAATGACTTAGGCTTAAGTCATTCGTCTACAAGGGCCAAATCATCATTGACCTAATATTGGCCCCTTATTTAATGCTAACCTTGTCATGTATGCAAGTTTAGTGATTCGAGACTATGGGGAGAGATCCTGATCGTACCCCACTAGCTCGCAGATGGAAATTTTTTGGCATGTTATGTAGTGCAAGAACGACGAGATGAAGACATGTGTCCTCATAGAGATGTAGGACCCACCTTCCATTATCCAGCTCATTGCCTATGGTTCTGAACCAACGGATAAGATTGAATGATGGGAACAATCTGCACCATTCCTTACTGGCTCGTTAGGAAAAGATGAAGGACCATTAAAAACTGCAAGATCAGTGAGATCCCAACACATGGATCAATCCACCTTGTTTGAGAGACGAATGAATCTTGCTGATAGATGAATTTCCATCTGAGGTGGGTTAATGCCATTGGCTGAAGACAAATCAACAAAGCACTGATGGATTTCAAACCTGCTTAGCCCAAAGTGAACCATTTGATCTGCCATCTCATCATGAGATCAACGATTGAAATTCAAAGGTGATAAACTAGCATGTGATAGTTGTTTCATTGTGTGACCATTGGGAATTAATGATATACTCTTTGTAGGTGCAATCAAATTGATCTCCATGTGTGTGGAAACTTAATTGTCGGAAATCATGAAGTAGGATATGCATATTTCCATGTATTTGGGAATTAAATGGTGACAATATGCATGCCAATGAACTGTCCAGTTTGCATGTGTGTTCTTCATTGAAAATTGATGATTTCCATCATCACTTTCTTCAATAAATAGAAGTGAGGATTTTCTATTTTCACCATAGCAATTAGTTGTCAAGTCTGTGAGTTTGTGTAGAGAGTCGAGGTTACGAGTATAAATTTTCTAGTGGTAGGATGAGCAAGCCTGGTGCTTCATCAGTTATGGTACATAGGTCTTCTCAGCTCAATTCACAGAGGTCCTATGATGAAGACCTGGAATGAATAAAATGTGTTCGATAGGATACTCGGGGCAAGGGAATTGTACCTGTTGCTACCAGAGGCAACTATCATCTGAAGGGTCAAGACATGAGCTCAAAAGCAGCAAGAGAAAGGGGAAAAGAATATGTTGGGCCCTCTAGTGAGGTTCAATGGAAACTTTGATATGGTCATGGCTCCTTTAGATGAAAAAATTCACACATTAACATCACAAAGAGATCATCAAAAACTGAAATAGAAAGGGATTCTATCTACCGTCATTATCACAAGACCTTGGGTCAAGCTCCATCTCCTGGAGCTAGGGTGTTGTTTGTTTTTCCCTTAGCAGTTGTGATGGGGCCGTGCTTAAACAAGACAAGGATGAGGAAGGGATTGATGTTTCATCTCCAACCCTCGCTACAACATGAAGTGGGCATGTGTATCATGGTATGTGTGTTGTTGGGGAAAGGTCTTCTAGTTGATGAAAAAGGTGGTGGTGAAAAGAAATTTTTGTCATGATTGATAATCTTTGTGGCAGTTGCTTTCTTTCTATGTGTGTGGCTTCTTTTTGGGGTGTTGGATGTTGACTGTGTGCCCTTGTGGTGGTATGGACGTCTGTTTTGTTACTTACCTGGCAGTCGAGGAAATTTTGGCAATACTTTATTCCTCCTCATGGTGGTTGTTGCAAGTGTGGTGTCCCCATTTCAACACAATCATCATATGGGGGAATTTTGAAATGCACTTGAAATTTGGTGCAAAATGAAATTTTGTAATGTAACTACATTTCAAGTTGGAAGCTTGTTGGCTCCCTTGTTCTATAAAATGGAATTCAAGGCTCGTTTGTAGGGGTTCTAACTTTTTGATTCTTCAAGTCTAATATGTGAAAGGGGTAGAAAATAGAAGAATACCAAAAAATAGGGTAGTGGAATTGTCTTGGTTCTGAACTCTGCATATGAAAATCTTAATGAGTTTTGTAGAAATTACTGATATCAAAGCCAATTTCATACATAATCCATCTACTCTTCTCTTTAAACCATTTTTCAAGTTTTGAATATGATATCAATTATATTTTGTTCATCTTCAAATGTTTCATTTGAATGCACACCTTCATTTCTTCTTTGGATCAACGAATCAACTAAATGTTTAAATGGGGCCATGAACTTGCTATAGTTTACTGAGAATTTGGTAAGAAGTGATGTATTATGTATAGAGAGTTTTCATAATGCAAGTCTTTATGGAAATATTCCACCATTACTAGATTTAAAGAATTTTTGCATGATAGGTTGTAAGATGCATGACTCCATTGCCCAATTGATGAAGACACTAGTATATTTGTCATGGTATTTTCCTTTTGAGTGATAATAACATATTAGACTGTCAATTTAGGGTTAGAATACAAATCTCTTAAAATTCATCTACAATGAGGCATGTGTGTGAGATATTTTCCTTGTTCTTGGTAAATTGATGGATATTTGCTTGAGGATTAGCCAACCTTTTGAGTGAATTGTGTTGTTTACCCTTTATATGAATGGATCTGTGACTTGTTATGTCATTTATTGAGGTATTCAAATAAAATTTTAAAAAGGGACACCCTCCTAGGTCCCACAGAGCCTAAAGTGTAGAAGATTGCAGTCTTCGACTGGGTCTTGTTAGTTAGCCATTCACTTTAAGGGTCTTGAATATTGGAGTTGGCTACTCCTTAGAGATTCCTTAGGTGTACTAGGAAAAACACCAACAAAATGGTGACTCTATTGGGGATATTCTCATTCTCCAAATGCAGATACAAAATGTAGAGTCAAAGGGTGAAGTGAACTAGAACATCTTGATTGGATAACAACAAATTCTTGAACCTAGCTAATATTTTGAGTGTAGCAAAGATTGAAGGATCCAAATGCAACTCTATTGTGGAAGATAGCCCATAACGTGTACTAATTGTAAAGAAAATTCATCTCAATTGAAGTTAAATCCTCTAGAAAGAGGTGGTGACACTGACTCAAAGAACCTATTAAAGCATATATCAATTGATCATATATGCAATTCAAAAGGAAAAGAATAGTCACTTGTTGCAAATTACCAGGCATTTTCCTAAAATTTGAAGAAATAGGAGTGTACTATTTGTAAATCAAGATAATTTTCCCATGCTTGAGATGTAAATGATTCCCCAATGAGTGAACTAGCACTAGATGAGGGAATGGTAGTAATAGTTTAGCATGCTTTTGTTGTAAGGAAAGCTAAATGCGGAAACAACTCTCCTAATGCCAAAACCTCAGAGAAGAATGTAGATATACTTTTAATTTTTTAATTAAAGTTCAATTAAGATTCACTATGAAGTTAGTATCAGAAACAAAGTATTTGACAATCACACAGGAACACTAGATATACGTGGGAAAACCATTAGGGGAGAAAAACCCACCACACCAAGAGAAATCACTTTGTATTATAGTAATAAAGATTACATACAATTGTCAGACTTATCTTTCTGGTGTCTGTTTATAGAAGCATTCACCACGAACAATCTTGTACTGGAACCTTCAAATTATAGTTATTACAAAATAGAAAAACATCTATTGATCATACAATCATCCGTCGATTCAACCAACTGATCACAATCTTCAATCACTAAGTATATCCATGTTGCTCTCTGTCTGTCAAGCTTCCTCACAAAACTGTCACAAAGAATAGACTTCCAACTGTTTAGATTCGTCATCTCCTATTGGTCCACGAGACTCCACATAGGATGGTCAAACAACGGTCAAGAGAATTCACACTGCATTGGCATCTCAGTGAGACACTAACTGTGTCTCCCCGATGCCAAAAAGTTTCATATCGATGTTGCCAAGATGTTTCACCGAGCTTACAACATGTATCGACTTCAAATTTCCTTTCGACAAGAGTATCGGTCTCGCCAAGACATCCCAACGAGCCATCTTGTGTTACATTGAAGTTAGGAGACTATCGCTAAAACAATCCTTATGTCACCAGGAGATCATACTAAGATCGATATGTTATACTGATGCTAGTGTTCTTATTGGTCAGAAAATTGTCTTTCGCTGAGACCATATACCAAGTCATTTAGGGTTACTTCGATGAGAACATAAGTCATTTCAACCTCCAAAGAATAGTCAG
>VDFB02353493.1:120711758-120745716 GCA_007258455.2 Sequoia sempervirens
TCAAACATCATGGTCTTATACAGTTAATATTTAAATATCACTTCTGCAAAAAGCTAGAAAAGAAATGGAAAAGGTTTCTATGGAAATTTGACAATGTGGAACTGGGAAGGTCACTTGAGGAGGGAGAATCTTCCAAGAAAAAAGAACAGTCTTTAGAAGAACCCTCCTCAGAGTCATTATATGCTCCTAAATCCCAACATACCTCCATGGCTCCCAGCGGCGCTGCGCTGGAAACCTTGACAGATGAGTTAGAAACCCTAGGATAGGAAGGGGAGGTGGAAATTGTGCATTCCAAAGGTGAATAGGAACCTCCTCGCAAGAGGAAGAAACAATGTAAAGTTACCTTTCAAATGGCTCCTCCTTTATGGAGAAGGAAAAGGTTGTCTTCAAGGGCCATTGAAACTGAAACCCAAGATGTAGGTAGTACTTCCAAAAGAAAGAAGGCTAGGACTCCAACAAAGGTGGTAGAAATTGATAGTCCACCTAATGGTGAAGAAATAAATGAAACATAAAAGAAAGGTTATCAATTTCCTCGGGAGGAGGACAAGGAAACCCCATCACCCAAAGAACATGAAGGGGAGTAAACACAATTGCCACATTCAGAGTAGAATGAAGATGAACATGTGGGAGGATTTTATGCATTTCTTGACAGAGTGGGAAGCATACCTGAAGCTGAAGAAAATGTGCCTCATATTAATGAAGGAGCAAAAGAAGTGACTTACTCATCCCTTCCTGAGGGTACTGAGGAAGGAAATATGACTCATGTTGATGAATTGCCTCACTCATACCTTCCTAAGGAAGAAAAAATTCCTCATACCAATGTATAAATTCCTCCTTCATTCTTCTCTATGGACATAGGGTATGTAGAATCTAGCTAGAGAAGTGAGGAATTAGAAAAGTTAAAAGAAAAAATTGTGGAATTAAGAACCAAGATATAGGACGACGAAGCCCAAATTAACCAACAAAAAGAAGAGATTGAGGTGCAAACTGCCATTGTACATAACAGAGACCAGGAAATTGCAAAATTGATAGCACAAATTGAGGAAAAAGACAAGTTCATTGAATAGATGCAATACCAGATTCAAAAATGGAATCAACAAGATAGGAAACATCAAGTTGCCCTGTGTGATAAAGATAAGTTTATTCAGAACTTGAAAAATAATTTTATGTAATTATTTAGTGATTTTCAAGAAGAAAGGAATAGACAGGAAATTGAATTAAATGCTTCTATAAGTAAGATTGTGGAATTAGAGAAAAATTTCCAAGAGAGTGACACTAAACCAATCATGGAGTCAAAAGAGACAAAAATTGGACCTATTGTTATAGATTGGTTCCAAGTACGCATCCCTCCAATATTGATGAAATGGATAGAGCATTGCTATCTTTTAAAGGATGTGGAATTTGAGAACAATAGGTTGAAGAGGGAATTGGTAATGTTAAAAGAATCCTTTCATCAGGCATATAGGGGTAAACAAGATGCTTGTGAAATTGGTGAGCCATTATTAGCTTGTAGAAGACCATCTAGGTTGTACTCCATGTTTCTTAATGAGCAACTTTTAAGATGGAAGTTACAAAGAACTCACCAAAATCAACCACATGACCCCAATGACAAGGAATTTGTAAAGATTTTTGTTGAGTCACTCCCTAAACAACAAGATTTGTTATGTGAGTTCTTTGTTCATAATTTTCTCCTTGAAAAATATACAGATTTCTTTGTGGGAGAAGTAGAATTGAGATCATTCTTGTCCACAATGAGAAATTAGTTGTACTAGCAAGAAAAATCTAGAGAATATGCATAGGTAGAGAGGACTGTGGGGTTGCAAATGAGATATCCTCATAGAAAGCCTTTCTTTTTCAAGGCACAATTTTTGGGTGTTAGACTTTAAAAGGAAGTACAAGGAAAATATAATAACAACCTCTGGCTATGCCATGATCACTTCCAAGAACAAGGGCCAAAATTGATAGGACCAGCTTGGCATGCATGTGAAGAGCGGTATACCCATCTCCCTATGCATCTCAAGAAAAGGGAAATAATCTCACCCCTTAATATTAGATGTTCCTACATAAGAGTAGTAGCTTTGGCCAAGATCCTTGGAGAATTGAAAATCAACTGTATTGGTATGAGGTACAAACCTCCTCTCCTCCTTTCACCACCTCCTTCAGTATATACCAATTTGGACCAGAGTGAAGATGGATTTTCCAGATGGAAACAAAGGGTCACTTTTCATTAGGGATTCTTGAGAAACCTAGAGCAACTAGATATAGAAGCGAATGATTTGTATGATCTCAATGCTAAATTTTGAGGAGATGAATAAGAGGAATGAAGGATAGGAGGCACACCAGAGAGAAGGAGGACCTGCTCAAGCTTAGGAAGGAGAGTAAATGATGACGTAAAAATAACCTCATAATATGATGGACTCAATATGCATACCTACACTTTTCAGCCCAATTTACTCTGCCAATTAGTTACCTTTAGGATCAATAATTGCTCTCTTTTTATGAATAAGCATGCAAACTTTACTTCTTTGAATTAGTCGAATTAAGCTAACTTATGTTGATTTAATAGTTTATTCCTTGAGCATTCACTAACTCATTTGACTGCAAAATCCAATGAAAATGTCTGACAAAATATGTATAATTTGATGTCTCGTCGGGTGCTTGTAAAATTTAATGTGTAATTTTCAAATTTTTACAAGTTTATCCCCGACATTCATCAAAATTTTGATGAACCTGGGTTTCATCGAAATTCCGACTATCAATTTTGTCAAAATTTTGACAAACATGAAAAATAAGAAAAAAATCAAATTGTGGCCAACATAAAGAAAAGTGAGTTCATTGATTTATTATGACAGTGTTTTGCTCTGCTTGAGACAGTTTGTGGAGAACTAAGGATGATTTTCTTGGGAAAAATAAAAAAAATTCAAGAAGATATCGCTAGGTTGAGGGTAGTCATTGTCTTTTTGCATAATTTAGTTGTGAAGTCAGATTTGTAGTTCCAGGTTTGAAAATCATATTTTAAAGCAACATCTTGAGATCATATTTTATTTTTAGAGGTTTAGGGTTTTGAGAATTTCATGTCCAGATTTTGTTGTGTGGAATCACCATAAGATCACAACCAAGGAATAGATTCTTGTGTCTATAATTATGTGATCCATAACTCTATTGGTCATGTGGCACAGTTGTGCTATAACAAATATAGGATGCATTCATGTGTGGCCCAAGTTTAATGTGGCTATGTTGTGATAAAAATGGAGGCACTCATATAATGTTGTTAATTTAGGTTGTATAATGTAGGTTTCAATCATCATTGGGTGCATTAAGGTTGTCTCAAGTTTAACAGGTTAGGATGTAATTATAGCATGATCGAAAAGTGATTACCTCTTGTTGCAAAAAAGAGCCTATAACTCTGGTTGATATGCAGAGTGGTTGTGTTATATCAATTATGTAGTGCATTCAAGCACAACCCATGTTTAATGGGCTATTCTAGAGAGTGATCAAGATTTTCTAAACCTTATGAATGTTACTTAAAAGTGTATAGCTTAAACTACAAACCAAGTTTGTTACATAATTGAATGCAATCTTGGGTTACCACAAACTATAATAATGTGATATGCTAATAACCATTATGGAAAGTATTAAAGCAAGACCCATGCTATATAGGATTCATTTCCCTGATTAGGTTTACATACCTTAATGATCAAACACAAGCTTCCCACACACTCTAGGATACAATCCAAGATCATACCACAACTTTGTCAAGAAAACTAATTTTTTGACCCAAGATTTAAGGTTGTTTTTTAATACCAACAGAAGCATTGGTAAGAGCATGATTAGGGTACAAACCCTAGGCCTCTGTATAAACATAAACAATAACTCTAGCAAATTAGTGAGGTTGCAATACTAGAAAGATTGAGATACTATAGCTAATAACAAAATCTTGCAATCTAAAGATTGTAGCCAATAACAAGCACACTATGTAGCTTAGTGACATTTGTAAATGCAATCTACGATAAGAAGAATGATAGTCACTTGAGATGTGACAGTCAAAAGAGGTTGAGTAGTGACAAGATAATAAAGCTCAAACCTTGCATAGTAAAGTGGAGAATTTAACAGTGAGTTTCCTTACCCCTTTGCTGAACTTAAGGGTTTTTCAAATGATTTTGGTAGCGTTAGACAAGGAAAATGCAATCAGGGAATGACTGTCCAAATGAAGTAACCGTGGTAACCATAGGTTCAATGTTTCTTATTAGCCATTAATGTATAATGGAGGTAGTGGATTGCATGTTTGAGTAGTGTTTTGAGACTCATCAAAGATGGGAGAATAGTGAATAATACCTTGTGGACTGTGAAGTAGTGTCAATAAGGTTGAAGGATCTTAAGAACTACAATACCATGAAACAATGAGTCCCCTGTAGTAAGTAGGAGTCTATAGGGCATAGTTTGATTTTATAGAAGGATGCTCATGAAAGGAATCTTCAAGTCATAGTGAGTGAGTTGTTTGAGATTGCAGCTGAGGGTGCAATACCCAGTCTTAAAGGAAGTTAGCAAAGCAGTAAATGTGCAAGAAAATCAAATTGTACACAACAAACAATTCACAATGTTATCTTGCATAATGCCTTGAGTTTGAAGAAAAAAACCTCATTATATCTTGATGAAAGTGGTGACCTTAATGGTCAATCAATGGAAACCGTGATTTTAAAACATGTTATTG
The DNA here is from genome assembly GCA_007258455.2 of Sequoia sempervirens. Classification (NCBI taxonomy): domain Eukaryota; kingdom Viridiplantae; phylum Streptophyta; class Pinopsida; order Cupressales; family Cupressaceae; genus Sequoia; species Sequoia sempervirens. Next base: position 120,716,470 of record VDFB02353493.1, read on the forward strand.
TGCTTATGGAGGCAACATTTTAAGCAAGGCAGTGAGTGGTGGTTTGGAACAATGGCATGTATGAAGGACTTGCTTTATATGTATACTATGTAGTCTAGCTTAAGACACTGTTTTTAGAAGAGATTGAAGGTGGATTATGGAACTCAAGAGTTACCATGAAAAGGATTAAAGAAAAGACTAAGATATATTTAAAAGCCACATTCATGAAGATATTAAAGATGTCACATGCAAAACCCTAGTAGCTGGAGTAATGAATACAGTGCCAAAGAGGATAGTGTGTTGGGGCAGATTTAGGAGATCTCCACATTATCTAACTATAGGGAAATACATCATTTTTTTTTCAATTAAAAGAAAGCATTCTAAACCCTCTATAGGATACATTGATTCTTCAAAATCCTTTGAAGGAATTTGAGATTATGCAAATATATGTCAAGTAAATACCTAGATTACAAATAGTAGCAGGAACAATGTAAGATTTTTTGAGTGGAGTAGGAATGAGATAAGCAGCAATGAATCATATGCCTCCTTTCACGCACATCTCCTCACCATTCTCTATCATTATTTACAGAAACACTTCTCCATTTTGGCAATCTATGCTTGAAAATAATGTTTTGATGAAGGTTTTAGAGTATGTTTATTAAAATGAAAACTTCATTCTAGTGCACTACGCCTGAAAATAAGATTTAGAAAAAAGTTTTAGGGTAATTTTATTAAAGTTTTAGAGTATTTTGGCGGGCTATATTCTTGATTCCTTAAATGATTTATTCAAATGGATTGTGACTAAATAAATGACTAACTATTTAATCATTTTTATTTGTGTGACTAAATAATTTTTAATCAATGACCAAACTAGTAATTTATTTACTCATTTATAGCTGAGTTGCAAAAAATGAGCAGAATTTAGTCATTTTTAGTTGTTTTGACTAAATTTTTTAGTCACCTAGCCATTTATTTGCCAAATTCTACTAGTGTGTGCCTCCTTGTGTGATTAGGTCTCTCTCAATGTTGAGGGCCCTAGGGATAAGCTCATCATAAGAAGTGACACATTACATATTTAACTAAAATGATAAATCCGTATTGACATTAGCAATGATGATTCTGACTTGTTGCTCCTTAGGAATGGGTCACTTTCTCTTACTAGCTCACTACCTCCATCATTGTAGCAAGTTTTCAATCAAGTTCAATATTATGATTTTAGGAGTCTTAACAGTTGGAAATCATAGTAAAATTAGAATTTAATAAGTTTGGAATTAGCATTTTAAAAGTGTTTTTTGGGATCATTAACTTCAAACTATCTTCTCTTTTGTAGGGGTAGTTGCTTGCCAATTTTTTTTGGTGTAAAATATCAGAATTATTAGATTTTGTTACCTGTCTATGAATAAAAATTATTGGAGTGTGAGTTTGATATTTTTTGAAGATCTAAATAGTCGAGCTTGGTAAAGAAAAATCATGTTAGATAATATTAGTCCAGAACAAAATGAAGAGACAGTTGATAGATTGTGAGCTAGATTGAAAAGAAAGGGTGATGGGAAATGTTATTGTCCTTGCAATAATTTCAAGGGCTTAAAGACAAGACAACTTTTAATAACAATTGAGAAACATTGTAGGCTACATGGTCATGTTGAAGGGGGGCATGATTTTCTTTCATTGGTAAGTTGTTCATTATGTGTTTATATTGATTGAATTTGTAAATTTTTATATCGTTTTAACATTATATATATATATATATATAAAATCACTTGATCATGATCATGGTTTATTTGTCTCTATCATTATTATAAAGGTGGGGTGCCCTAGGGTAGATGATATGGATTATCATGGCCTGAAGAATGTGGTTTTGCAAGCGGATGAACATGGAGCTGTGAATATTGAAGTTGAAGTTAATGATCCTATGGAAGAAGATGATCATGTGCTAGAAAACACAGTTGAAGATGATGGTACAAATACATTGATTTGTGACCCATTTAGTGGTAGAGCTGATCATGATGATCGAGATGACTTTGATGATGTTCATGATTTACCTGTACTTGAGAAGGCATAAGAGCCCCTTTATGAAGGCTCCCAAACAACTCTTCTCTCTGTTGTATTGTTGTTGTTGAACTTGAAGGTTATGAATGGTTTATCAAATATAGCAATCTCACGGATGTTAAGGTATGTCATATATGTCATCTTTTTTCATCTATTTTAATTGTTGTTAGTTCATCACTAGTAAATAAAGGATGAAATATGTACCATTAATATTTTTTATATTAAAAAATTATTTTTTGTTGTACATTGATTGGTAAATTTTTATTACCACCATCAAATATTTTACCTCACTCATACTGAGATTTATCTACCATTATGAAAGATATTGGAATGGAGTATCAAGCAATAGATGCATGTCCAAATGATCATATTATATATCATAAACAACAAGAATTTGCAATATAATAACTAGAATGTCATTGTTATCAATAGTTTTACACCCTGCTAAATGCAGTATTCAGCAAACTACTGAATCATGGAAACCTCTTTCAGATGTGGGTGATCTACATGAAAGAGGAATCTCCAGAGCAAGCTAGTTCTTCGAATGATGAATTCTATTCTAAGTGTCCAAGGGAAAAGGGATAAAAGATGAGTTGAAAATAAATCCTATAACTAATAGATGATTCACCAAATTTGTGAAAACCCAGACTTAACCACTCATAACAGCTTCTTATTGACACATATCTCATTAGTGATTTGTATGAAGATCTGTAAAAATAAACACAACATACAACCTAAAACATGTAATTCTGAAACACAACCCTATAACAACAAGACATAAAAGGATTATGATTTTGGAAACACAATTACATCAGATTTCCATTACAAAATCTAAGACAAAAGATAAGAAGGAGAAATCTGTTGTTCTATTAAAAGCTGAAAGAGTCTTTGCCTGAATCTGAAATTGAGTACCCAAAAAGGTTTACAAGCTCAAAAGGGGTATGAGCAAGAAACTATCACCTAAACTGTTGAGAATGGAGAGTTTCAAGACTAAGTCTATCAAAAGAACTCTTTAGAAAACCCTAATTTGAGCTTAGAAAAAACCTCCAGAAAAAAGGCTTCAAACAAACTCAAAAATTGCTTTAAAGCATAAAAAAGCACAATGCTTTTATGATGAACCTGTCAAGCCTCTAAAAATAGGCGTAATCTACTTTAAAAGCACAAAAAACACCTTATCTCTCCAAGATAAGTTAGAAATCTGACCAAGAGGAAAATTCAATCAAAGATCTGCTAAAAATAGCAAGAAAACATAAAGCAATTTATAGAACATCGCTTTTATGATTCTGCTTTACAAGATGCAGATTTTCTCAATTTTGCCTATTTTTGCAATTTAAAGATTGGAAATCTTTTGCAAAAAGAAAATCTCCTTATTTCTCCATTACAACATTTTGATTTTCTCACAAAATCATAAAAATACATTACATAATGTCATATTCCTATCAACTCCATAATTGATTTCTCCAAAATCAATCAAAAATAAAAACCCTGAAATATTGACCCTAGGCTTAAGGTATTCATAATTCTCCCTTAATTGCTCTTCACTTAAAACAATACCCTAAGGCATAAACCCATATTTCCCTAAGGAAAAACAATAAGTCTTAAATACCTAAGACATCACCCTAGCATAGAATTTCAGCCTTACATAAATATTGACTTAGACTTAGGTTTGATAAATCACAAGGAAGGCATTATGGATTTTGACCTCCATTGAAATTCACCACATGCATTTTGATTGAATATTCTATAACTTCATAATGCTTGAATTAGGGCTTTGATGAAAACAGGGTCAAACCCTAATTATCATTTCACTCACACTCATGACTTTGGAAAGAAGGAAACTCTGTTTGCAAGAACAACGCCACCATGATGGTGTTGGATTTGAGCTCGTGGTGCTTCAGTAATCTTTCTTTGCTCTCCAGTTGACCGAAAACTCTAGTGGGTAAGTCTGACTTTGAAGAATTGAAGCTCTTTTCACTTCTTATTGAACACCAAAATGAGATAATGTTGTGGCCTGCATGAGTTTGGTTTTTGATTCCTTTCTTTCCCTTGCTCCTCCATGCCATCATGAGCTCGAGCTCGACCTTTGCAGTCCACTTCATGAAAGCTCGACTTGTATTTTTGTTTTCCTTTACTGTGCAAAGGTAAGCTTTATTTAGTAATTTTCATAACCTCTATTTTGGCCTTGAGGCCATGGTGAACACATTCTAATTTCTTGTTCTGCATTTTCTATGTGCTTTCCTATGCATACACCAGCGTCGTTGGTCCCTCCTTAGAAATCTCAGACATTCTTTTAAGAACTTGGTCACTTGACATTTGAAAGCTATTTAGAGTTCCTAGCCACGGCTAGAGTGCTTCATCAGAAATATAAACTGGGTAACCTCCTTTGCTACATTTTTCTCTCTAGAGACTGAAAGAAAATCTCTTCCTTGCTAATGAATTTCTAGCCACATTCAGACCGCGCCAAATATGCTTTGTAGGAAGCATTTTTTGTAGACTTCGGCTCGACCCAGAACAAAAAACTTACTATTATGTCTTTTGAAAAGCATTTCTTTTTGTGGGTATCACAAAAAGCTGAATAAAATTGAATCTATTCCTCTTTATTTCGAACCAATTCAGAGAACTTACATTAGTTGTATATTTTTGCTTTTTAAATTCAAGATCTCACATGGGTTCTCTTTGTAATTGTTTCTTTTGCACTTTGAAGCCAACATTGAAAATGGGTACTCAAAATTTTTAAAGGAAACTACATTTTCTATATTTTGATGCTAAACCTGAAAGTGGGTCTTTGGGATTATTAAAGAAAAATGGATTTTCTTCTCTTTTGAAGCTTGACCTAGCACAAAAATCTGCATATTTGTAGTCATACTGCTTTTGAATGTAAAACCCAAAATGGGTATTGTAGATTATTACACTTTCTGTACCTAGAATGAAAACCCACATGTGGGTAATTGTTGTTCATCATGTTTACCTTCAGGACTGAAAAGCACTTGTAAGAGTTAACAAAATCTGTGTATTTACATCATTAGCTATAATAGAAAACTCCATATTGGAATTTGATATTTGAAGAAAAGATGCTCATTTATGTATCTCTCGTTACTCTGTTTGTCATCTTTTTTGACAGAAGTGAGGACCATTTTGTTTCTTTTATGAGTTGTCTTCCTCAAACCCAAACATGATCATCATATTTTAATGCTTTCAAATTCAGTGAAATGCCTTTGGTCACTCATTATTTTATACTCCATGGAGAATCATCATCCTAGTATTTAGAACAACTCTGTCTTCAGCTGCTAACTATCTTTTCTCTTCTATTTGCTAATGAGAACAGTGACATCTATATTAACAATCTAGTTGATACTAACTATTCATCTATTAATGCCTCAACTGTTAGATAATTGTCAATTATTCTTGTGAAGGGTAAATTTTGAATGATAGAGTAATTGCATGCAAGAATAAGTTTGTAAATTAGTGCATTTGACTGCTTCCTCTTGAATAGCGATGTATCAAACTTACCTCAAGGTAACATTGTATTCTTAGCCCAAAACCATTTCATGCACAATTCTTTCCCCTGAGTGAAAAACTGAAACTTATTTCACACCTCTTTGTTAAACAATGCTTTCCATGGAATATTGCTTCCTTTTTTTAAAATTATGAAAAGATCACTAGATTAATACTTATAACTCCTCATGCATATTATGTGTATAAACAACAGTGCCCCTTTTAACCTTCCTCAACTCTAACACAACAACTTTCACTTTCTACATTTGAATTCTGTAGAGGTTTTACCTTTTTGCTTTTGGACTCAAACATTGCATCAGTATAAACCCTCCTTTACTCACTAGTTTATAGGTATAACTGGTAACTCAGAATCATTTTGGAAAGAAAATAATTACTCATCCATTATTATTCTGGAATGATCTCCTTGTTATTACATATTCATGATGTAGTATTTACTTAATTAGTCAACTAGAACCAGAACTCATTCAATATTCAAATGCACTGTCTGTGTTTGTATTCTTGAGCAACATGGTACTCTTCATGCATTTTTATATTTCACTATACAAAACTACTCCTAAGATCTATCCTCTTTGATGATGAAAATTAGAACAAAACATTAAGGCATATGTATGCCTATTCACTATCCGAAAGATAATTGATGACTTGAAACCACATGACATTTGATTAGAATCAGTTATATACTTAGTTAAATTCTTTAAGTGAACTAAACTCACTATTCACCTGTAGCCTTCAGAAAGAAACCCTGATTGTTATGAATGCACAGTTGGTTTCATTACTTGATGGATTCTCTATTTTTACTTTTTCAGTTGTTCTTCATTTCATTTGATGAATATAATGAAGTATCCTTTAAAATCAGCCCATTTAATGAATAGGGCAGCATGCCAAGCTCTATCCTTGTGGGAGCCCGTTTTACTCCACATGCTTGGTCTTCAAATAATGTTCAGCTTCATGAATTTACCTATACCTGCACAAGGAAGAAAACAACGTTAGCATAAAAAATAGAACATGATGATTATGATGTTGTTACTTCTCCTTTAGCTCACTTCTTTCATATTGCACTCACTAGGATTTGATTGTTTCAATGTATTGCTAATAGTATGTTGTACTATTGTAGATGCATCATATGAGTTACATCATAGTTGGAGCCACTGACACCCCTCTTTTCCTCCTATAGGTTGATGAAGCTCGAGATGATGAGGTGCACCATTCAACATCAAGCGTCAATAATCAGGCAATGATGATTATGTTGTTACTTATGTGCTTTCCTTTCTGCATCTTCAGTAGTGCATTGTGCTATTAGAAATGTATTGTCATAGTTATATCCACAGCTTGTGTGGATCTTTGATTTCAATTTTTCTTTTCAATTGAAAAGAAAATGCATTTGAATGCAATGATGTAATACAATATCTTTCTGATTGTGAAATCAAATGAAGCCTTGAAAAAATATGAGTTTTTATGAAATAAATAAAATCATCTGAAATGCTATTCTATTCAAGTACTCAATTCTGTATTTCTTTTAAATCTGCAACATCTGAATGGCACTCTGAAACTCTATTCTTCTTTAAAAAATGCATAACTATTACTCAATGGATAATAATGAAAATACAAAACAACATGAAACTTAAATTGCAATTCCACCCTATGGTGTGATAACATTTAGCCAGCTCCTCCATTTGAGCTGAGGCAAAAAACATGTAACATTTTGGAAATTTTTGCTATATGCTTTCCTGCTAAGCATAGATTAGTGGCCTTTAAAACATTCATTAGGCGCGGAGTCAAATTTTCCCCTTCTTGTGAACTCAGAAACTTTGAACAACAACACTCCAAACAGTAGCAAGAAAATGAAACAAAACTGAAAGCAAACTAAAAGGCCCTGGTGGCCAACAAAACAATGCGCAGCAACGCTTAGGGAAAGAAAACTATTGAAATGAAATGTGTGAAACACACTTATTTGCAAAACTATTCTATTACTAGTGAAATAACTTATCTCAAAGGCAGTGCTTGAGGTGGATCCCATTTACTGGGATAGACAGCACCTCACTAGTCATCTTGGAAAGTTGGAATGTGTTGTGTTCCTTGCATTCAGTAATTACATAAGGTCCATCCCATATTGCATCGAACTTGGAATGTCGTCCAGGTCTACTCTTGAATTCATTCCACTTGAAAACTAGATCTCCAATAATGAAATCATGAGGCCTTGCCCTCTTGTCAAAAGCATTCTTCATTTGAGTATGATGTATTTCTAGCTGCTTTAGAGCCTTTTTTCTGGTTTCTTCAAGCTCAACCAGTTGTGCAAACCTCACTTCAAGAGGTTGTTCATTCAGTAACTCCAATTCTTTAACATAACTTAATGTTGGTAATTCAATTGAAATAGGCAACTTAGCCTCTCTACCATAAGTCAAAACAAAAGGTGAACAACTAGTGGCTCTTTTAGGAGTTATTCTGTCAGCCCAAAGGGCTAGCTTCAACTTTTCGTGCCACGTTCTCTGGTTATCTTCAACAGTCTTCTTGATTATTCGAATCAGATTTTTATTCGTGGATTTTGCTTGACTATTACCTTGTGGATAATAATTTGATGATGTGTTTAGATAAATGTTATTTTTGACATACCAATCTAAAATCTTTAATCCGATGAAAGCTAAACCATTATCTGAGATGATTGAATTTGGAACACCAAATCTCGATATGAGATCTTGATAAAAATTAAGCACTAAAGTTTCATTTGCTTCCTTTAAAGCGACAACTTTGGTCCATTTTGTAAAATAATCAGTGGTAGTAAGAATCCACTTATGACCTGCACTTGAAGGCATGTTTATAGGGCCAATAAAATCCAAGCCCCACTTAGAAAAGGGCTGTTCTACCTGAATCAGGTGCAGGGGTAGCGGTGCAAGCTTCTGTTTACCAGCAAATAATGCACATTTCTCACACTTTCTGACCCATGCAATAGCGCCCCTAAACAAATCTGTCCAGTAATAACTAGCTCTCATAATCTTCAGAGTTGTAGTTCTCGTAGAAAAAAGACCTCTTGAAGGTCCATCATGAAACTCTGCTAGCAGCTTGTCCACTTGATCAGGATGAATGCAATGTAATAAAACACCTTGGAAATCTCTCCTATAAAGAATGCTATCGATAATTACATAAGGGATGGCTTGTAATTTGTAGTACCTTCTTTTTGCTCTGTCCAAGCCTTCAGGGAATTCACCAGTTTGTAGATAATGTATCATCTGTTGCAACCATGTAACAGGGATTGCTTGAACAGTATTCAGAACATCATTATTTAGCACAGTTTTTGCATTCACAGCCTCTATTAAGCTATTGTTTTCACTTCCAACAATCTACTCACACAAACCTTTGCCTCTAACGAGCTTGGTTACTTTAATGTCAACATCGAACTCCATCACTTTAGTGATCCAACCAGCACACTTATCATTAATTTCCTTGTTAAGAAAAAATCTTTGACAGTCGAATGCGCTACCAGCAAATGAACCTTGTTGTTGGACAACATGTGTCTAAATTTCTTCAAGCTTCTTACAATAGCAAAAACATGTTTCTCAACAAAAGAATACTTTACCTCATAGTTATGCAAAACTTGACTGAAAAAATGTTATAGGCTACTCCAAGCCTTCATCATTTTGCTGGCATAACATAGCTGAAATTGTATCAACTCCTCCAAAAGCATACAGAATGAAATCTTTGTCAAAGTTTGGATTAATGAGAGTAGGAGCGGCTGCGAGCGCTTCTTTGATATGCTCAAAGCTCCTCTTGCCTTTCTTGGTCTAGCTGAATGGCATGTTCTTCTTTAGCATAGAAGTGAGAGGATGCAACAAAGCTGTGATATTTGGTATAAACCTCCTCATGAAATTTATTCTCCCAAGAAAGCTTTGCAAGCCTTTCTTATGTGCTGGTAATGGCAATTCAAGAATTGTAGAAACCTTTCAGGATCAATTGAAATACCTTGCTTTGAGACAATGTATCCCAGCAGCTTGCCTTCATGCACCGAAAAGATACACTTCTTTGGATTGAGAGACACTCCGAACTCTCTACACCTCTAAAAAATCTGTTCCAAATGATCCAAGTGTTCATTAGAATTTCTAGAAAAAATAGTAATATCATCTAAATATACCATAACAAACTTGTTCATAAGGCCATGGAAGGCCATATCCATAGCACACTGGAAAGTTGCTCTAGCATTTGATAAGCCGAATGGCATCTTCTTGTAGGCCATCATGCCCCACTTGGTTGTAAATGCTATTTCGAACTGATCTTCTCACTTAACCAAAATCTGGTTATAACCTAAGTAGCCATCTAACAAAGAAAATCTGTCAGAACTACAAACTACCTGTAAAATTTGCTCCATAGAAGGGAGTGGGTAATGGTCTTTCAAAGATGCTCTATTTAGATCTCAAAAATTGACACAAAGTCTGATTTCTCCACTCTTCTTCCTAACTAGTAGTAAATTTGACACCCAAGAGGTGTGCTTGATAGGGATAATGATACCGCTTTCAACTAGTTTATTCAGTTTGGCCTTCATAAGGTGCTCCAATTTAGGATTAAGCGGTCTTTGCTTTTGCTTTACTGGTTTTGCATCGGGCTCAAGCTCGATGGTATGCTGTGCTAAATCAAGGTTAAAACCTCTTAAATCCTTGTATTCCCAAGCAAAAACATCACTATATTTATGACATAACAAAACAAATGCTTGCTCTTCTTCATGGCTGCATACTTTTCCCAGCTTGAGAAGCTTACCTTTGAAAATTTTGATGGCTGCATAATGCTCCTCCTTGACAGTCAAGCTGCACTTGTCTTATCGCACTTGATCATCTGAGTTAAACAAAGATTCTAAGGTGACCAATCCTTTTGGCAACTTATTGGTCTTTAATTGCACAAGTTGATCCTCATACTGTTGCTGCAACTTTTGTTGATTTCCATCTGCGAACTCAGCTTCAATAATCAGAAAATTCATGATTTTCATCATCGCTGTCAAAAACTTGCCAGCTCACATTATTATCTGGTACAGAAGGTCTAACCACTATTTTCACATACTAACATGCTTCTACCTTATGAATTTCCTTGGGAATGTCAAACTAAGCTCCTATGGCAGTGAGTCTATCAGCATGCTTATTTTGATTCTGAGGAATCGACATGATATTAAAAGCATTAAAATCTTCCATCAAATCCCATACACGATGCTTGTATTTCTTAAGCAAATAATTCTTAACAGCATTTAAATTTCTAACCTGATTCACAACCAACTCTGAATCACCATAAACTTGTAAGCATTTAATACCTCATTTGCGGGCCTACTCGAGGCCATGCACCAACACTTCATACTCAGTTGTATTATTTGAACAGCTGAAAGAAAATCTACAAGCTGAATAATACTTATCTCCCTCAGGCAATATCAACATAGCTCCACCCCTGGCACCAACACTGCTCCTTGAACCATCAAAATAAAGTTTCCACAACTCATTCTCCTTTCTTGCAGATGGTTCATCCTCTTTACAAAGATTAGGCATGTCGCAATCAGACTCATGAATCATATAAACTCCTAAACCTACCTCATCTGTGTTCTAGAACAGATCAAGCTCATGATCTTCGGCTGCCTATTCATTGAGATTGATGTAGTCTTCATGGGTGCTACAGTCTGAGGTCATGGTTTGCTCCTCCATTGTAGAGGTGGCGTAGAGATTAGCGTTTATAAGATTTGGGGAGTATGGTTCGATATGGTCTTTGGCGAGAGGTTCAAACTTTATGGTCACTTTCGTACCATACCTTGTTCTAAAAGATAGATGCGACCAATCAGAAGACAAAAACCCACCCAACTTGGCTCTAAAATCCCCCGACAAACAAATGGAAAATTGTGGCGGCAAGTCAATAACATGAATATCTTGGTGAATAGCAAAACTTGGGGATGCGTGCAAGGTAAGGGCTAAATTTTTTATAATACCAGCAGTCTTAACAGCAGACCCATCTAATTGCACTACGCCTTTTTGAGGATTTGGCTCATAAACAAGACCTAATTTATTAGCTAAACTCTTTGGCATGACTGAGCTACTAGCTCCAGAATCGACCGTACAATTATGCACAATTTTATCACCTATGATCAAACTTAAGTAAAATGGAGGGGGCTTTACCTCTTTTTCTTTCTACCCACTTTTCTCCTCCAGGTCATTAGCCAACACAACCTTCGCAACTCCTTGATTAGCATTGTCAGAAATAGACAACTTAGCCAATGCATTCTGTAGTAAGTTTTTCTGCCCTGGAAGCTGCAGAGCATCTAATATCGACATATTGACAGTAGTTTTCTTGAGATGCTCAACAATATTGAAGGATGAAACATTTACCTTCTATTGGTTTTTTGTAACAACAGCTTCATTTTTCTTCTATGCAGGCTGAGAATGCGTTTTTGATAGCTCCTTGTTAGGTATTTCCTACCTTCTTTGCAGAATTTGTATCTTGGGATGCATAGCAACGTTAACTTCTAATGAAATAGGTTGCTTACTAACTGAAGGCTACTGTTGTGCACTTCCAGCTTGTTGTCCTAGATCCATAGCTCACTTTTTAGACTTGGTATTAGCCGAAATAGGAGAATCTTGCTGGTCTTGGCCATTCACGCCACAGAATTCGAAGCTCTGCCAGTTCGGCAAGGTGACTTCTACATTATCTTGTTGTTCTTGATTCTGATCTACAGTATTTTTTGAAACAACATATACATTTTGCACCATTAAAGCCTGGTTCCTCACTCTGTTGGCGCATGCTGATTGGTTATGAGGCTGATTGCATGGGTAACACCAATCACAATCTTCAACAACATTGTTTTGCGGCACAAGTTCCTTTGACGTGTTGGGCATATTCAGATTGTATGGTTGGAATGGTCGAGGGTTAAAATTCCTTCTTTGGGCTTGATAATCACCTTGGAAAGCGGGCCTATTTTGCTGGTTTTGTTGATAAGGGGCTTGATAAGGCTTATGTTCTTGGCCAACTTGCTTCTTAATAGTCACAAGATCGCTCCCAAAATTCTTTAATATGCTCTTAATTTCTTGCATCTCTGGATTTGGGGCTGAGACAACGACCTCTTGGGCTGTATTATGGTATCCTATTGCTAGAACTGGCAGGACAATAGCCAAGGGAGGAATAGCAGCAGGAATAGGCAACTGTATTTCTAGAAATAAGGGCATGGGGGTCTACGAGCTATATTTCTAGCTTGAATAAGGCAATTTTCAGCATTAATAGCAATATTATAAGCATTTGGAAGTGTTAGACCACCCATAGACTAAGTCATGACAACAATCTTACTATTCAAAGCTTTTAAATAAAATAGGAATGCATGTGCCGGTAAGGGCTTTACCATTGTTGGGATTCTGTCCCAAGTCCTTTGAAATTTGTAGTTGAAATCTACCAAATGTTTGTGTGACGCCCTTTGAATGGTACTCAACTGCTCTAACAATTTAAATTATCAAATTTATTAGCAAAATGTTGGTACAGGCCATTACCTAGAGTGTCCCATGTTGCGATTGAATTTGCGAGGAGACCTCTGAACCACTGCAACACTTTACCCTTAAGTGACGCAGCTAACAGCCTTAAAGCAATGTTCTCTTGGGTGATATTGTGCACCGAGCATAACGTGGCAATGTCATAGATGTGTTCGACTGGTGTAGTGTAATCCTCTCTGGTGAAATATGGTAGTCCTCAAAGGGCTGCAACTAGAATCTCATCATGTTGGGCAATATCTAATGGACTGCCTCCATTGAAGGGTGCAAACGGATGCTGCCTCAGTGGTGCTACCATTGATGATACTTGTGAGATCGGAATCGGTACACCAGATGATAAAACTAGAGCACCAAGAACCAGAGGTGTCGACTTCGATCTTGTAGGGATTTCAAAAAGTCTTCTTAATGTCCTACCTTTTCTTCATGGTGGGGACAGCTCCTGATACCTGAAGGGTGTTGAACTTGATCTCGTTTGAATATTTCTCATGCGCGGGCTGCACTAGCATGTAGAAAATAGAACCGGAGTCGCCAGGTATATTCATAGCCTCCAAAAGGCTGTAAAAATCTACTACATACACCAAATAGCAAACTAAAATATTAAATATTCTCTGAAAGATTCTTTTAATGGTCCCACTGGGCATGCCAAAAACTGTTATCAATATTTTGCACCCTGCTAAATGCAGTATTCAGCAAACTACTGAATCATGGAAACCTCTTTCAGATGTGGGTGATCTGCATGAAAGAGGAATCTCCATAGCGAGCTGGTTCTCTGAATGATGAATTCTATTCTAAGTGTCCAAGGGAAAAGGGATAAAAGATGAGTTGAAAATAAATCCTATAACTAATAGATGATTCACCAAATTTGTGAAAACCCAGACTTAACCACTCATAACAGCTTCTTATTACAATAATTCTCACAATCTTATTGACACATATCTCATTAGTGATTTGTATGAAGATCTAGAAAAACAAACACAACATACAACCTAAAACATGTAATTCTGAAACACAACCCTATAACAGCAAGACATAAAAGGATTATGATTTTGGAAACACAATTACATCAAATTTCCATTACAAAATCTAAGACAAAAGATAAGAAGGAGAAATCTATTGTTCTATTAAAAGTTGAAAGAGTCTTTGCCTGAATCTGAAACTGAGTACCCAAAAAGGTTTACAAGATCAAAAGGGGTATGAGCAAGAAACTATCATCTAAACTACTGAGAATGGAGAGTTTCAAGACTAAGTCTATCAAAAGAACTCTTTAGAAAACCCTAATTTGAGCTCAAAAAAAGCTCCAGAAAAAAGGCTTCAAACAAACTCAAAAACTGCTTTAAAGCAAAAAAAGCACAATGCTTTTATGATGAACCTGTCAAGCCTCTAAAAATAGGTGTAATCTGCTTTAAAAGCACAAAAAACACCTTATCTCTCCAAGATAAGTTAGAAATCTGACCAAGAGAAAAATTCAATCAAAGATCTGCTAAAAATAGCAAGAAAACATAAAGCAATTTATAGAACATCGCTTTTATGATTCTGCTTTACAAGATGTAGATTTTCTCAATTTTGCCTATTTTTGCAATTTAAAGATTGGAAATCTTTTGCAAAAAGAAAATCTCCTTATTTCTCCATTACAACATTTTGATTTTCTCACAAAATCATAAAAATACATTACATAATGTCATATTCCTATCAACTCCATAATTGATTTCTCCAAAATCAATCAAAAATAAAAACCCTAAAATATTTACCCTAAGCTAAAGGTATTCATAATTCTCCCTTAATTATTCTCCCTTAATTGATCTTCACTTAAAACAATACCCTAAGGCATAAACCCATATTTCCCTAAGGCAAAACAATAAGTCTTAAATACCTAAGACATCACCCTAGCATAGAATTTCGGCCTTACATAAATATTGACTTAGACTTAGGTTTAATAAATTACAAGGAAGGCATTATGGATTTTGACCTCCATTGAAATTCACCACATGCATTTTGATTGAATATTCTAGAACTTCATAATGCTCGAATTAGGGCTTTGATGAAAACAGGGTCAAACCCTAATTATCATTTCACTTCACACTCGTGACTTTGGAAAGAAGAAAACTCTATTTGTAAGAAAACGCCACCATGATGGTGTCGGATTCGAGCTCATCGTGCTTTAGTAATCTTTCCCTACTCTCTAGTTGACCGAAAAATCCAGTGGGTAAGTCTGACTTTGAAGTATTGAAGCTTTTTTCACTTCTTATTCAACACCAAAATGAGATAATGCCACGGCCTGCATGAGTTTGGTTTCTGATTCCTCTCTTTCCCTTGCTCCTCCATGCCATCATGAGCTCGAGCTCGACCTCTGTAGTCCACTTCATGAAAGCTCGACTTGAATTTTTTTTTTCCTTTACTGTGCAGAGGTAAGCTTTATTTACTAATTTTCATAACCTCTATTTTGGCCTTGAGGCCATGGTGAACACATTCTAATGTCTTGTTCTGCATTTCCTGTGTGCTTTCCTGTGCATACACCAGCGTCGTTGGTCCCTCCTCAGAAAGCTCAGACACTCTTTTAAGAACTTGGGCCCTTGACATTTGAAATCTATTTAGAGTTCCTAGCCATGGCTAGAGTGCTTCATCAGAAATATAAACTGGGTAACCTCCTTTGCTACATTTTGCTCTCCAGAGACTAAAAGAAAATCTCTTCCTTGCTAATGAATTTCTGGCCACATTCAAGCCGCGCCAAATATGCATTGTAGGAAGCATTTTTTGTATATTTTTGCTCGACCCAAAACAAAAAACTTACTATTATGTCTTTTGAAAAGCATTTCTATTTGTGGGTATCACAAAAAGCTGAAAAAAATTGAATCTATTCCTCTTTATTTCGAACCAATTCAGAGAACTTATATTAGTTGTATATTTTTTCTTTTTAAATTCAAGATCTCACATGGGTTCTCTTTGTAATTGTTTCTTCTGCACTTTCAAGCCAACCTTGAAAATGGGTACTCAAAATTTTTAAGGGAAATTGTATTTTCTGTATTTTGATGCTAAACCTGAAAGTGGGTCTTTGGGATTATTAAAGAAAAATGCATTTTCTTCTCTTTTGAAGCTTGACCTAGTACAAAAATCTGCATATTTGTAGTCATAGTGCTTTTGAATGTAAAACCCAAAATGTGTATTGTAGATTATTACACTTTCTGTACCTAGAATGAAAAACCACATGTGGGTAACTGTTGTTCATCATGTTTAAGTTCAGGACTGAAAAGCACCTGTAAGAGTTAACAAAATCTGTGTATTTACATCATTAGCTGTAACAAAAAACTCCATATTGGCATTTGATATTTGAAGATAAGATGCTCATTTCTATATCTTTCATTACTCTGTTTGTCATCTCTTTTGACAGAAGTGAGGACCATTTTGTTTCTTTTATGAGTTGTCTTTCTCAAACCCAAACATGATCATCATATTTTAATACTTTCAAATTTGGTAAAATGCCTTTGGTCACTCATTTATTTATACTCCATGGAGAATTATCATCCTAGTATTTAGAACAACTCTGTCTTCAGCTGCTAACTGTCTTTACTCTTCTATTTGCTAATGCTCGGACAGTGACATCTGTATTAACAGTCTAGTTGATAGTAACTGTTCATCTATTAATGCCTCAACTATTAGATAATTGTCAATTATTCTTGTGAAGGGTAAATTTTGAATGATAGAGTAATTGCATGCAAGAATAAGTTTTTAAATTAGTTCATTTGACTGCTTCCTTTTGATCAGTGATGTATCAAACTTACCTTGAGGTAACATTTTATTCTTAGCCCAAAACCATTTCATGCACAATTTTTTCCCCTGAATGAAAAACTGAAACTTTTTTCACACCTCTTTGTTAAACAGTGCTTTCCATGGAATAGTGCTTCCTTTTTTTAAAATTCTGAAAAGATCACTAGATTAATACTTATAACTCCTCATGCATATTATGTGTATAAAAAACAACCCCTTTTAACCTTCCTCAACTCTAACACAACAACTTTCACTTTCTACATTTAAATTCTGTAGAGGTTTTACCTTTTTTCTTTTGGACTGAAACATTGCATCAGTATAAACCCTCCTCTACTCACTGGTTTATATGTATAACTGGTAACTCAGAATCATTCTGGAAAGAAAATACTTACTCCATTATTATTCTGGAATGATCTCATTGTTATTACTTATTCATGATGCAGTATTTACTTAGTTAGTCAACTGGAACCAGAACTCATTCAATATTCAAATGCACTGTCTGTGTTTGTATTCTTGAGCAACATGGTACTCTTCATGCATTTTTATATTTCACTGTACAAAACTGCTCCTAAGATCTGTCCTCTTTGATGATGAAAATTAGAACAAAACATTAAGGCATATGTATGCCTGTTCACTATCCGAAAGATAATTGATGAATTGAAACCACATGACATTTGATTAGAATCAGTTATATACTCAGTTAAATTCTTTAAGTGAACTAAACTCATTGTTCACCTATAGCCTATAGAAAGAAACCCTGATCATTATGAATGCACAATTGGTTTCATTACTTGATGGATTCTCTATTTTTACTTTTTCAATTGTTCTTCATTTCATTTGATGAATATAACGAAGTATCCTTTAAAATCAACCCATTTAATGAATAGGGCAACATGTCGAGCTCTACCCTTGTGGGAGCCCATTTTACTCCACATGCTTGGTCTTTGAATAATTTTCAGCTTCATGACTTTACCTATACCTACACAAGGAAGCAAACAACGTTAGCATAAAAAATAGAACATGATGATTATGATGTTGTTACTTCTCCTTCAGCTCACTTCTTTCATACTACACTCACTAGGATTTGATTGTTTCAATGTATTGCTAATAGTATGTTGTACTATTGTAGATGCATCATATGAGTTACATCATAGTCAAAGCCACTGACACCCCTCTTTTCCTCCTATAGGTCGATGAAGCTCGAGATGACGAGGTGCACCATTCAACATCAAGCGTCGATAATCAGGCAATGATGATTATGATGTTACTTATGTGCTTTCCTTTCTGCATCTTCAGTACTGCATTGTGCTATTAGAAATGTATTGTCACAGTTATATCCACGGCTTGTGTGGATCTTTGATTTCAATTTTTCTTTTCAATTGAAAAGAAAATGCATTTGAATGCAATGATGTAATACAATATCTTTCTGATTGTGAAATCAAATGAGGCCTTGAAAAAATATGAGTTTTTATGAAATAAATAAAAAATCTAAAATGCTATTCTGTTCAAGTACTCAATTTTGTATTTCTTTTAAATTTGCAACATCTAAATGGCACTCTGAAACTCTGAAACTCTATTCTTCTTTAAAAAATACATAGCTATTACTCAATGGATAATAATGAAAATCCAAAACATAAACAAAATTGTACAGCCAAAATGGCGCATACGAAGATTGGCGAGGAAGTGAAGGATGGCGAAAGGGCTTGGAGGCAAGCAGACGATTCACAGAAGGGATGCGGGGATGAAGTGATAAAGGCTTTACCAAATACGACTCGGCCTACAGTGCAGGAGCATAAAACCCAATGGGTCTTCTCAAATGGGAAGTGGATTGATCGTTGTCATCCATTTTATCGAAATGAATCAACGGAATCATCAGACAGAGGTCTCCCACCTTGAACAAGGCATGACTCACCATGGAGTGAAGAGGTGGTGATAGACAAACCAAGGAGGTTCGTAGCCGCATCCTGGGCCGTGGAAGTAGAGGAGGAATGGCCATCTCTCACTGACAGAATAATTAGGCAGCGTCCTGTAGAACAGCGATGGGGTCAGGAGCGGAAAGCGGAAGGGAATCCAAAGGAGTCCAAATACCCTGCAATCCCTAAGTGAAATGCAGAGATAGGGAAAACACGGCAAAGAAGAAAAATGCCTTTCCATCAACGAGAACCCCCTTGGATCTCCGGAAAATTTCCAAATCATTGGGGTAAGGAGAGAAGCCCTAATCTACCGTCAAGATCAAGTGCAGGGATCTATCTAAGTAATGGGAGGCGAGGGCAAAATGGAAGAGTTTGGGATCAAGGGATTCCATGGCAAGCATGACATCAAAGAGGAAGAAGATCGGATGCGGCCACTTGGAGACCAAAAATGATTGCAAAAATAGATTTGAAACATCCGACTTCAGGCCCCAAGGATATTTCAAAGGAATCACTAGGTGTGGGCAGCAGGGGGTCTGAGCAGTCTGAGACATAGGAAAAAAGCCTCCAGAGACATAGTGCTTTGAGGCTAAGGGTGGAGATTCAGGCATCCCTGACAGAAGAGGCAAGATTTGAACTGGAGGATAGGGAAATCATTGCCAAATGGTGGGGAGATGGGTGTAAGAAAACACAGATAAAGAAGTGGTGGGAGGACTCATGGAACAGGGAGGTCAACATTTTATTCCTGCCAAATAATTTCTTCTTGATTCAATGCGCAACAGAACAGATCAAGGAAAAAATCTTGGAAAGGAAGTATGCGACATTGGACGAGCATGGTTTTTATTATAGAAGGTGGGAAGCATATTTTGATCCATGGCTCCACCTTCCAGAGAAAATGGTGGTATGGGTTATCCTGGACAATTTACCTTCAGAAATGTGGAAAAAAGAAGCAATCACATGCATCGGTGAATCCCTAGGTGTGGTGGTTGACGTTGATGAGGAGGCAATAAGAGAAGGAAGCGAAGGCAAGATGAAGGTGTGTATTGAGCTGTCACCTTGGTCTACATTATGGGAGGAAATTGAATTAGTACAAAATGGAAAATGCTGGATGTTTTCAGTTGGATGGAGTTTAACACAAAGTCAGACAATAGTCTGGAAGGAGTGGAAGAAAGGAGTAACTAACAGTGGTTCTTTGTATGACCCAAAAGGTAAAGGCATCTCAACCTCGAGAGCTGGCCCTTCTAAAATAACAGAACATCTATCACCGACAAGGCGAAAGGATGGTAATTCCTTGGACCCGAATGATTCAGGAAGGGCTAATCAAAATCTGGCTGAAAATGGGGAGAAGATGAACATGGAGAACCTTGGAGGAATGGCAGGGCAGCAGGACGACATTCTAGGGCTTAACCAACCAACAAAGTTGGATGGTGGGCCAGAAAGGGTTGAGTGCCAGGAATTAATTGAGCAAGAATGAGAGACGATTTTGGAGGTTGGTAATGAACTAAGGGAATTATCTGGGGAAATTGAGAAGAGTCAGCCGCTGGAAACTGAAGAAGGAATGGAAGTAGATTGGGGAGGTGGTATGGAAAAGGTAGATGAAGAATTACAAATAATTTCAGCCACAACTAAACAATGGACATCAGATGCAGAAGGTTATAAAGTACTGCAAATTGAGACAACAATTTCACAGATGCAGGAATCAGATATAGGTGAGTTCCAACCTGTACAACAAATATCTATTCAGAGTAAGACGACAGGAGATCAGGAAATAATACCAAGCAGTGAATCTGATAAGCAAATTAGTGCTGCAAAAACAAGGCTTGGTGTTCAACTTACAGAGTGTGCAAGAGGTATTCCAGATTGCAGAGACAAGAAAAAGGTGGGCAGGAAAACCAACGAGGAGAAAAGATCACAGGCAGGAGAAGCAGTGGGACAACAAAAAATAACGATGCATTTGAGATCTGGGAAGGGATCTACCCTTCCTGGGAGCCAATGAAAGCCATAAGCTGGAATGTTAGGGGCTTAAACGCCCCTAACAAAAAGTGCCTCTTGTGGCGCATGCTAGAGGACAAAACAATAGATATAGCACTAATTCAAGAATCTAAACTAGGAAAGGTTGAGCTGGAAGGTATGAAAAGATGCTATAAGTCTTGGAGATTTTCGATGGTTGAGGCAGAAGGGGCGTCAGGAGGATTAATCTCCTTATGGCGTCCACAAGCATTGTATGCAAAAGAAGTAGCAGCGAGTAGGTTTTGGTTGGAAAGTAGGATCAGATGTCTAAAAATGAGCTTGGCATTCTCACTAATAAATGTGTATGGGCCAACAAATTGCTCCCAAAAGCGAAGAATTTGGAAGGAGATAGAACTGTTTATGGAGGCGGATCGAGAGCATTTCTACATCCTAGGAGGAGACTTCAATGCAATCCTTCACTCAGAAGATAAGAGTGGGGGAATAAAAAAGAAACAACAATCTCACCTGGATTTCGAGGATTTTGTTAACAGGAACTTTTTGCTGGATATACAGTTGGCCAATGGATCATTTACTTGGACAAATAGGAGGTTGGGATCCAGTTGTATCTCAGAAAAATTGGACAGATTTCTCTTTAAGGGTGATTTAACTAAATTCCCCTTTGCACTGAATGGAAGCATCGTTCCTTTCTCTGGCTCTGACCACTTTCCAATTCAATTGGTGATAAATGATGAGAAGCGTGTTAGTCGATGTCCCTTTCGCTTCAAGAAGATGTGGTTCAGGGATCAAACTTTTTTAGATAAATTCAAAGGCTGGTGGGAAGGTATGCATCCAGAAGGTAATAAACTATATAAAGTTGTGTGCAAGTTAAAGCTTCTTAAACAGCGAATAAAGGACTGGAATAGGGAGAGCTTCGGGAATATCTTTGAGGAAAAATAGCGGTTGGAAAAGGAGTTAGAGGAAGTGAATAAAAATGTCTCTGCACACAGAATGAATGAGGAGCTCTTTGTCAAAGAAAAGGAACTATTAAAAGCGTGGGAAGAATCTCTGGCTAGGGAGGAGACATTTTGGCACCAAAAGTCTAGAAACACCTGGATCAATGAAGGAGACTGGAATTTTAAAATTTTCCATAACTCAGCAAGAGTAAGAAGAGAGGTGAACAAGATCAATAGCTTAACACTTGCGAATGGTGAGGTGACAGAAGATGTAGATTTGATTGTTAAGGAAGCTATAGCTTACTTTCGCAGTTTACTAAACAATGAGGATACATCAGATCTCTGGTCTCAGTGCAGGCTATTGGCTGGTATCCCTTCTTTGGTAACACAGAAACAGAACCATTCAATGCTAAAACCTTTCTCAATAGATGAGATAAAATCTGTAGCATTCCAACTTCATCCAGATAAGTCTCTAGGGCCAGACGAATTTCCTGCCTGTTTCTTTCAGACATGCTGGGGGATAATTGGAATTGAAGTGGCGGAAGCAGTTGAGGAAGCTAGATCGTCTGGGAAGTTTCTAAGAGAGATTAACAACACCTTCCTCGCACTAGTGCCTAAGAAAGAAAAACCTTCCTCAATGGATGAATTTAGACCGATTGCGTTATGCAATACTATCTATAAAATCATGTCTAAAGCAACGGCAAATTGGCTAAAGGCCCTCCTTCCATGTTTGATTTCTGAGGAGCAACTTGGTTTCGTCCCGGGGAGATCGATTTTCGATGGGATCATCATAGCGCAGGAGGTCATTCATTCTCTCCAAACAAACAAGCACCAAGGCATGCTGGTAAAATTAGACATTAAAAAGGCGTATGATATGGTGGATTGGCATTTTTTGTGTAAGGTTCTAGAAGCCTTTGGCTTTGACAAACAGTGGGTGGATTGGATTTTCTCATGCATCTCAACACCAAGATATTCGGTTTTGATAAATGGGGAACCGGCGGGTTTCTTTGCTGCATCCCGAGGCCTGCGGCAGGGGGACCCCCTGTCCCCTTTCCTGTATATCTTGTTGGCTGAAGCACTTGGCCGGGCTTTGGGGAGGGCAGCTGCAAGTGGACAGCTAAAAGGTATCCAGGTGACAAGCGGACTTCCTAATGCTACCCATCAGCAATTTGCTGATGACACATTATGTCTAGGTGAAGCAAGTATAAGAGAAGCATTGGCTTTAAAAAAGATCTTGCAGGATTATGGGGATGCTTCGGGGAAAAAAATTAGTGAGGCAAAATCTGAAGTCTTTTTTCTTAACTCCCCCCTGTGACTGTTCAGAAAATAGCAGAAATCTTAAACTTTAAGGTAGGGCAACTACCAATGAAGTATCTGGGCCTTCCTCTGACTGGGGGAGTAAGAAATGGACTACTGTGGGACCCCATGGTGGATAAAATAGAGAGCAGATTATCAGCTTGGAATGGCAAATGGTTATCATGGGCAGGTAGAATTGTGATGCTCAAGTCCGTTATTTATGCACTCCCAATTTACCTAATGTCATGTTTGGCTCTTCCGGCGAGTAAGGAAAAATCATTCAATCAAAGCATGAGACGCTTCTTTTGGCAGGGGTCTGATAATGGGAAGAAATTCTCGCTAATTGCCTGGAACAAAATCTGTAAGTCCAAAAAGCATGGTGGGGTCGGACTGTTAGATCTATATAAATAGAACAGAGCACTAAGGGCGAAGCTGATTTGGGGGATGTATTCACGGAATAAGGAACGTTGGGCGCAAACTTTGCAAAAGAAATATATGTGCAATGATAATCCAAGCAGCATTCCGATGGCTAAGAATCTCCCAATGGAATCACGAATTTGGAATTTTATGAGAGCTTGTCTACCTCTCATCCAAGACTCTTTATCTTGGGATATTTTGGATGGTAGGACAACGCTCTTTTGGGAAGACTCGTGGGGCGGATTCCCAAGTCTTGATGTCTGCCTGGACCTTCCTTGCACCAAACAAATTCTACAAAGGGAATGGGGCAGATCAGTCCGAGACTACATGGAAGAGAAGCTGGTGGATGGGGGATCGGTGTTCACATGGAAAGAGTTTGGATAGAACCCCATTTCTACTGCAGATGCGGATTGTTTAAGGAGCTAGCAAGGAGAATAATCTATGTCCGTGCGGGGGTGGATAGGTTGG
Organism: Sequoia sempervirens; assembly: GCA_007258455.2. Lineage (NCBI taxonomy): Eukaryota > Viridiplantae > Streptophyta > Pinopsida > Cupressales > Cupressaceae > Sequoia > Sequoia sempervirens. Next base: position 120,740,257 of record VDFB02353493.1, read on the forward strand.
TATGGGCCGGTTCTGGTACAGGACAATACAAAGCAAGCGATGGATATCGGATACAATTCCAAACAGAGATCCGCTCTATCCTCCCCCTCCACCTATGCTGGGATAGTGCGTGCTCCCCTAAAGCTGGTACTTTTTTGTGGGCTACTCTCTAGAAAAGAATTTTAACTGCAGATAAATTCAGAAGATTCGGTTATGTAGGCCCATCATGGTGTTCCCTTTGCAAACACACTGAGGAAGATGTAGACCATTTAATGGTAAGTTGTCCTTTTGCGCAAGCATGCTGGCGTTGGATTTGTGCAAGGCTGGGATGGAGTGGTGCTCTCCCAAATGATGTTTTGTCTCTTTTTAATTCCTGGCCGATTTTGAAAAGATCATCATTATATCAAGATTTATGGGTGGTGACTCCTTCTTTGACGGTCTGGGAGTTGTGGAAGGAGAGGAATAGGCGGGTCTTCTCTGATTGTAAAAGAGATTTTCTTGCCTTCCTAAATCGGCTGGAGGCAGCTATTGTTGAGGTGGTCAATGGCAGAGTGTCATCAAAAAAGGACTATGAGTTCACCATGTGGGATGCTCAGATGAGAAAGGTGTGGTATGGTTTGAACATACCAAAACCTAGTGCGATGAAGATAGGAGCTGAAAGCTGCAAGCGTAAAGAGACTACCTAGAGGGCACCAAAGCAAGGCTGGTACAGATTGAATTTTGATGGGGCATCCCGGGGGAACCCGGGTAAATCTGGAGCTGGCTGCTGTATTAGAGATGACACGGGGTTAGTTGTGGGAGAAAGGTCTGTTTCTCTTCCAGTGGGCACCAACACGTTGGCTGAGCTACGGGCTCTCATTTTTGGTCTACAGCTTGGGAGAAGAATGCAGATTAAAAAACTAGAGGTCGAAGGTGATTCTATGGTAATAGTACAGGCGCTCAAGTTGGGCAGGATGGTATATTGGAGGCTACAGCCCTTGATTGAAGAAGCAACTAAACTACTGGAAGTCTTTGAGGAGACCGCAATTTCCCACATTTACCGGGAAGCCAACTCGCTTGTAGATCTTCTGGTGAACAAGGGTGCTGATGGGGAAACTAAGACCTATATGAGGGGTGAGGAAGTGGAACCTGGATGATTCTATTGGCTTTTGTTTTGGATGGGCTCCGGGAGTTTATGGGCACAACTTTCTATTTTTTATGTTTTGGGTGGCCTGAGGCAACGGCTTTAGGGGCTGTGTTTCAGGGCTGAAAAGCTATCTATGTAATGGAACATTTATTTTGAATAATGGAAACTTTATATTTACGAACCAAAAAAAATAATGAAAATCCAAAGCAACATGAAACTTAAATTGCAATTCCACCCTATGGTGTGATAACATTTAGCCAGCTCCTCCATTTGAGCTTAGGCAAAAAACATGTAACAGTCATATCGGTAGATATCAAACAGATCAACTAACAAAAAAGTTTCCTCACAAGGTTCTTCATTATATTCCCATTATTCCACATATGCAATGATTATTTAGGTGTGAAAAATTAGTGAAATTTTGGATTACTATGCACGAAATAGAAGTGAAGATGACATTCTTCGAATGCCTGCGGATGGTTCTGCATTTAGGGACATGGAGGAAAAATGGTCACACTTTAAAGAAGAACCTCGTAATATTAGGCTTTCATTGGGAGCGAATGGTGTCAATCCATTTGGAGAGCCAAGATCTATTTACTCGGTGTGGACTATTTTTGTTATCAATAATAACATTCCTCCATGGATGTCAATAAAGAGGGAGCACATAATGTTTTCAATGATTTTTCTAGGTATTTGTTTACATCAATTTTCTTTAATGTAGTAGCATCTCATTTGTCTTATTTTTTGCATAATGACATTTTTTTTCATTCAATAGTGTTGTACATTAATGTATATATATTGCAGTAAAATGGTTATAATAATTATGTAATGTTTATGTTCATTCAACTAGGTAAGTACCAAGTTAACGATATGAATGTATATATTGAGCCTCTTATTGACGTGTTACTAAAGTTATGGAATGGCATCACTATGTATGACGTCTCTAGACCAATAGGACAAAGACAATTTCAATTCCATCTAATGTGTGTATGGACAATTTATGATGCCTCAGGGCTAACACATTTTGTGGTATGTTATAACGTTCATATGCACTTTAACAATATTTAATTTGATGAAGTAGATATCATGCATGTTTTTAAAATAATCTATTCATTATATATAATTATAAAAATTGACATATTTAATCCAATTATATATGATCTTGCAAGTCTTCAAACAAAGGGAAAATTTTAATGTCCAATTTGTGGTCCAAAGATGAAATCTCACCGTTCAACAAGTTTAGGAAAGTAGGTGTTTGATGAGTATAGGCACTTCCTCCATAGAAATCATAAGTATCGAACTACTGAAAAACATCCAATGGGAAAGAGGAGACTACATCAAAACCACGAAGAATGACACCTCGCCTATGGGAGTTGGAATATAATAGAATTAATTGTCTAATGTATATAAATTATTGGAAGAGAAAAATTCCTCGTCTAATGTGTGAAATGAAAAAGTTTCTACCTTCAAAATTTTCAATGCACAAGAACACTATCTCATACACCAAGTTGAGGAGATTGAATTGTGTGGACCTGTACACACAAGGTCAATGTGGATGGTTGAGAGGCACTTGAAATTTTTAAAGGCTTTGGTTAGAAAAAGAGCACATCCTAAGGGTTCTATGGTGGAGGGATATATGGTATACCATACCATGGTGTACATTAGTGAATATCTTCCTAAGTTTGTAGCAAAGATCTATGAAGATTGCATTTGGGATCCCAACTCCATTAACAAATTTGAAGGGCAATACCTGATGGGGAAAGGTAGATTGAGGAAAGTGAGAGGTAATTATAAGATGGTCATGGAGATTAATTGTAATACATTTTACATATGGTTTTTATGTATATTGTACTTATTTAATTTTTAAACTTCAATATACATCAATTATAAATTAAGGTCCTATATTGTGGTATTTAACTAATTATACGTCGTTTGTGAATTTCAATGTTTTTTGATATAGTTGGTCGAGAGTGGGATGCACTACATTTGTACATCGCAAACAATCTTGATTGGATGGTGGTATGGATTGAATGATGTCAATAATTTGGTCATGCATTAACATGGGAAGGTGTGGCTTCATTAGTTAAAAAAGCTCATCATAATGGAGATTCCAATGTTACACAAAGGGAAATTGATTTAGCATATAGTTTAAGAGATAACAAGTACATATAAATATATTAATCACTCATATTATTTAATTATTTTCAATTATATTGATGTATATATGTATATGTTGAGAATGTTTTCTTTGCATACATTCGGCCAAGAATAAATATGTTTATCAACTGATGATATTGCAATAATTTTTACATGTTTGACATATTGCAGGTGAAACACCACAAGGCTATGTGGTGCAATGGTCATAAATTTTGAATCAAAATGTTGATGACATGAAGAAAACTGATTTTTGGTATAACTGCAGTCTTTAGGGAGACTAATGTTTCATCTAGAAGCAACATACATCCAAAAGTCTCAGAAAATCGATACTATGGGATTTTGGATGATATACTTGAGTGTGACTTTAAGTCCTTCAAATTAATTATGTTCATCATCCTATGGTACAGGCTATGATTGAATGAAAATGATCCTGAGAGAACTGTTATTGAACATGATAATGGATTTACCATGGTTAATACAAGGTTGATCGAGCGAGCTAGAAATGAGCCCTATGTTCTTCCAAACCAATGTGAGCAGGTATTTTACTCGGAGGTTCCAGGTAAATCGGGTTGGTCATTTTTTGTTATACATGATCCAATAGGAAGGCTAGTAAAGTATAATGTAGTGGAAGAAGAAGATACCAAAGAACTAGAAGATGATGTAGATGATGATCAGGATCAATAGTTAGCTGATGATGTCCTTGACGAAGATGTCAAAGAGGAGGAACTAGATTATGATGATGTAGGAGTTAATGTTCATGAAGATGATATCCATGTGGATGATGACATTATCAAAATTGATATTGATGGCGATGATGATGATATGACCAATCCTTACAATTTTGAATCTAGATCGGATGATACATACAAAGAGTTGGATGAAGAAGAAGATCAATGACATTGAAATGTATGATTTATGCAATTATATTATCTATTTGATATTAATTTCTTGATAGAATTATATTTGACTTATGTGGTTACATAATTAATTCATGATTTTTTTAATTTTTATGTCATTACATAATTAATTTAATGATGTACTTTTTAATGTTTGAAAGGTCAAAAAAATTAAAACATTTCAATAGTGATGTTAACAACCTTGAAATTAGTGTGTTTTATGTTTCATGTGATCATAAAAGATTAAAAAGTCAGTTGTAGAGGTGGTTGTTCAATGGTTGACATGTAAATGCCTTTAAAAGGAATAAAGTGATCATTGTAATGGTTGTTGATGGTTGAGGATTTAAAATACAAGCTCTTGACATTCAAAAATTTGTGTTTTTCTTCAAAATTTATGTATTTTTCCTATGATGTATCACTATACAATCACATGCATCCATATTTTGATGTGAAATAAATTCCAAGTCATGAAGATATGTGTTAGATTTGATTTGAATATGATTTGAGGGCTTAAGGTGTTGATTTGAGTTAGAAAGCTTCATTTCTTTGCATACAGCCCAGTTACCCTATTTTTGAGGGTTTTGTAGTCCAAACATGATATAAAGGGGCTCTTACACTTTTTGTGATTATTGAAGATTATGTAAGAGGCCTCATGGATATTGTTGTAATTGTAGGATGCATGGATAGGGCATAGGATGAGAAATAAAGAAGGTATAGTTGTTGTCCTCAAGAGTTTTGGAAAAAAAGCATGTGAAATGAGAGGTACTTTTTGGCCCGATGCTTGTTTGCTCCTTCATTTTCTATAAGAAGGATTTCAAGGCCAGAAGTATGGGTTAGCAAGTTAGATATTTTTTGGTCGAGTCTAGGTAGAGTTGCAGAGAAAATTGTAAAGTTCGATGGTTTTAAGGAAAATACAATTTAGGTTTTGAGTCATTCTATAGTAGGTTTTGAATTCATGGAGATTTGATGTTTTATGACAGTATTGGCATTTGAATTGAAATGATTAATTCAAACGCATGTCTCTCCATTGTATATGCATAACTAAATTTTCAATAAGATAATCAAGGGTTTTCTCATTTATCTCACTCTTGTGGTGTGTATGATTTCTATTTTGGATTTAATTCAAGGAATTAATTAAAATGTTTGAATGGGATTGTAGGTGGATATTTTATGTATAAGGATTTGATAAGTAGTATTGGGTTAGAATACATGTTGATGTTCTCAAGGATCTTATATGTTATGTGTTAAATCTATCATAAACCCTTAGATGTTTATGAATTTGACTCCCTCAATGGATATATGGCA